>CM076572.1:538509003-538703352 GCA_034641835.2 Pinus albicaulis
TTTAATTGTGAATAATTTTGACGGCACTCCAATCCAATCTTCAGAGAGAGAGTTATTGAACTTTTCCCACGATCACCTCTTTGAGATGAAATTCAGGAGCTTGAAAAAGCACTACCTTCCACAGATCATATCTCCAAAAATATTGCGAACCAAGATCTAAAATTTTGTGATGAATTTCCTCAGGATTTTAGCTTCGCACCATATGAATTTCAGATTCTGAACCTTCGTAGAAAATTTTTTATAGCGCAAATGCCACGATGACCTGTTTAGGAGCCTGAAAAAATACCTGACTTCAACAGATCATATCTCCGAAATTATTGCGCACCAAAATCTGAAATTTTTACACAAGCTTCCTCAGGATTTTTTCTTCGCACCCTAAAAATTTCAGCTTCTGAAACTTCGTAGAAAAAAAGTTATAGCGAAAATGCCACGATGACCTGTTTGGAGCAGCGAAACCCTAGAATCCAAAGCTCTGATACCAAATGTTGTGTAACCAGCTCAAAAAAGAGAAGAAAAGAGATATCAACGCCTTAGAAATGAGCCACTTCGAGGGGGCAACCTCCAATACATTACATAAATGAACAATTCTTGGATGATACAATTTACAAAACCTCCTTTCTATATATAGGAGTCCATGGGGCCATAATGTAATCCTAGTGGGCTACAATGTAATCCTAGCCGACCTAACAATAATAATTTAAGGGAACAATAATAACAAAATGGGGGTTACAAGGGTACAATAATAACAATAAGGGGTTTACAATAACAATAATAAGGGGCTATACTAGTGATATAGGGACCTAACACAGTCTATCCTTATAGCTCCCTATACCAACCCCATAATTGAACATAATATATGAAACCAAACTGCTTCCTTTCTTGCATGAGTGGATGAAATGTATTCAACCTTTGTAGTTGAAAGAGCCACTACAGACTGTCTTTTGATAATACAACTGACTGCTCCTCCAAATAGGTTAAATAAATACCCACTTGTAGATCTTATATAATCTATATCTTCATCCAAGTCTGCATCAACAAAACCATGGATGCCCAAAAATCTATCCAATCCTGGTCTTACTTGGTAGCACATATGATAATCACTGGTTGCATGTAAATACCTGAAAACCCGCTTCACTAATATCCAATGCTCCTTCCCTAGTTTTGACATAAACCTGCTAAATAATCCCACTGCATGTGTAATGTCTTGTATAGTATAGACCATTGCATACATCAAGATACAATTGCACTTGCATAAGAAACACAAGATATGTCCACTTCCTCTTCTTGTGTCTTGGGACATTGTTCAACAGATAAGTTTATACCAACATGAATAGGAACCTTCACTAGTTTACTATCCTACGTACTAAACCTTTGTAGTATTGTCTCAAAATACTTCCTTTGGTTTAACCAAATATTCCTCTTTGCCTGACATCATTTAATTTCCATTCCCAAAATATAGTTCGCAGCGCCAATATATTTCATGTCGAATTTGGAGGACAATTGGGTCTTCAAATCCTGGATAATTTCTTTATAATTTATAATCAACAACCTATCATCCACATACACAACCAAATAAATAAATTTGTCACCAATTAATTTAAAACACACACAATGATCCACTTTTCTTTTGGTGAAGCCAAGTCCCTGTATATATATATATATATATATATATATATATATATATATAATTTATGATACCACATCCTTGGTGACTGTTTTAACCCATACAAATACTTTTTTAACCTGCATATCGGTTCTTTCTTACCCTTCACCGAAAAGCCTTCAAGTTTCTTTAGGTAGATATATTCTTCCAAATCCCCGTGAAGAAATGTTGTCTTCACATCCATTTGTTCTACCTCAAAATAAAAAGAAACAACAACAGATAAAAGTAATCTAATAGAAGCTAATTTGGAAACAAGAGAAAAAATATCACCAAAATCAATTCCCGACACCTAGGAATAACCTTTTTCTACCAACCAAGCTTCATATTTCTCCACCTTTCCTTAAGCATTCATCTTATTCTTAAACATCCATTTTATTCCAATGGGTTTCCTTCCATCCCACAACTCCACTAGATCCCAAGCCTCATTTTTTTCCAAAGATGCCATTGCATCAACCATGGCCTCTTTCTAGAGTTTTCCATCCTCTGAATCTACTTCCTCCTTGATAGTTTTGGGATCATCATCAGTAATAGATAAAGAAAAATTTGAACAGAAAGCAGATGAAATATACCTTTTTGGCTACCTTCTCTCTTGAACTAATCATCTCAGAGATGGAGTTTGTGGCTCTTCCTCTTCTGATTACTGTTCTGTTGTAGAGTTTGGTTCTTCCTCATTTAGCTCAAACTCTATCTTCTTAGGTTCCTTTGGTAGGAATTCATGTTTAATAACATCTTTCACCTCTCTAAACACCACATCTTGGCTGTACATAACCTTCCTTGTTTCTGGGTTCCAAATCTTATATCCTTTTAAACCATCCTTATACCTAATAAAGATGCACCTTTCAGATTTACTATCCAACTTGATTCTTTTCTCCTTTGGAACATGTACATATGCATCACAGCGAAATAACCTCAAATGTGAAAGAGAGGGTTTCTTACCAGTCCATACCTCATGTGGAGTCTTATCCTCCAATGCTGATGAAGGTGATATATTAACCAAGCAACATGAAGTCTCCATTGCCTCTGCTCAGAATTACTGTCCTAACCCTGTACCACTGAGCATACTTCTTTCCATTTCCATCAATGTCCAATTCATTATTTTTGCAACTCCATTTTGCTGAGGTGTGTATGGAGTAGTATTCGAGTTTTCTATATCACACTTCTTACAAAATCTTAAAATTACTTCTTGCAGAACTCTCCACCATTATTTGTACTCAACACCTTTATCTTTTTCTTTGTTTGATTTTCCACCAGAGCCTTAAATTATTTAAACCTGTTAAATAATTCAGATTTCTTCCTGAGGAAATATATCCATGTATTCCTTGAGAAGTCATCTATAAATGATATATAGTACATAGAATTACCCATTGATGGAACCAAGTCAAGTCCAAACACGTCATTGTGCACAAGATCTAATATCCTGTTCACCCTCTTAGCACCAGAGGGGAACCTCACCCGATTCCGCTTCCCATATAAAAAATGTTCACATAAGTTGAAATCCAGAGAGAAATTAGACATACCTTCTACCATACCATTACCATGCATTATTCTAAGGCCCCTCTCTTCAATATTTCCAAACCTTTGAAGCCATATCATGGTCTTTTCTCCAAATACCACAAGGTTTTCAGCTCCACTTTTAGGAACCACATAAATATTACACCCATCAATAACAATGCTACTCAGAAGCTTGTACAATTTTCCAATGCGAACTCCTCACATCAATATTAGTGCTCCCTGAACCATCTTACAGTTATCCTTCTTGAACACTATTTTTACACTTGCATCATCCACCTTGCTTACAAAAATCAGATTTATGGGCAATGTAGGAATATGTAGAACACCGAGAAGTGTTCTAATCCTTCGACCTTGCAAATTTAGCTTTAATTTTCCACGTTCGACGATTCTGGCCTTCCTATCATCCCCTAAGAAGAAATTACCACCATCATATTTCTCACACTCACATAACCACTCCCTATGGGGAGTGTAGTGAAAGGATGCATTTGAGTTAATAAACCATGCCTCATGATATACATGTGTACTTGAAGAAGAAGTCAATTACACAAACCCACCTTCACCTGAGGTGGTTTTCTCCTCTGCAGAAGGAGCATCATTAGATCCCTTTCCTTTCTCAGGAGCTTTAGATCTACAATCCTTTTTGTAGTTCCCTTCCTTTCCACATTTCTAACACACCTTTACATGTTTTACTGGAGATTTAGATCTCCCTCTAGATTTAGATCTCCCACTCAAGGAATTATTTTTGTTTTTGATCTGGGACCGTCCTCGTATAGACAAGGCATCTCCATTCTGACTCTCAATATTTTTCCCTCTCATCTCCTTCGATAGGAAGGATAAGACTATTTCATCAAACTTAAAATTATTTGTACTGCTACCTATTGCAACAACCAGACTATCCCAATAATCAGGTAGAGAACAAAACAAACTGATGTACTTATCTTGATATGAAATTTTGATATCAACAAATAAAAACTGGCTTACCAAAATATTAAAGGTGTTTAGATGCTCTGTCATTGAGTCTCCATATTTCATTCTCAGGTTATACAAATTTTTCCGTAGGAAAAATTTGTTCACCAGTGAATTAGATTGGTAGAAATTCCCTAAAATTTCCCACAAAGTCTTTACCATAACTTCCCCTGATACATTCAAAAACACTGAATCTGAGATACACAACCGTATTGTTCTCTTTGCCTTCTGATCCGGCTTCACCCAGTCTTTTGTTGACATTGTCGTTGGTTTAGTACTCAAATCCACTGTGATCCACTAATATTTATCCACTAGTAGATCCTCCATTTTGAGCTTCCAAAACTCAAAACTTTGACCATTAAATTTCTCTATCTTTATATTTCCACGGCTTTCCATCTTCTTTCACCACAATAATCGATCCTGCAAATATCCCACTGAACAGGGTCTACCATAGCCTTGAGCAGAACCCCTCAACAAAAAAAGTTTCTCCTTGAAGCCAAAACAACTCTGATACAAAATGTAGGTTTTAACCCTATACAAATTTTACCTATAAATGAATTCTTAAAAATAAAAAATAAAAAATGGAGAGACGATTAAACAAATATACACATAGATTTTCCCCTGGATCCCAAAACCGAGACTACCAGATTGATTTTTCATTATTTTCCTTTCAATGTTACAATACATATATATACATGCCGAAGCATTCATAAACCCCAATCCATTAACCCTGGATTAGAACATAACCATATTTCCCTTGACCGGATCTACAAAATACCATGGGAAGAAAACCATCATGCCAAAAACCATGTGCAAAACCCATACAAAAAACCATAGGTAGGTCTGCCCACCTATTATAGGGTCCAAAATCATTTTCTTGGCATGCTGCCCCAGGTCTCATGTAGGGGAGCTACCACCCCCATACAAATCCCTTGATAGGGGGGGATACCTACCACTTGTGACACACTTGCTATGCCCGATGCAACGAACAAGAAAATATTTCACCCCCCTGTGACCCCTCACGCATGGGACTAGTTGTGGAATGAATATAGCACACACCTAATAGGTTAGGGGGTGAAAATATTGTTGTGGGTGGTTGAGCGGTTGTATCACTCTCAATAACCGATGACTCTCTCACAGGTCGATTATTGGTGCTGCTATAAACAATGGCCCTGTCCGTAGTCGTAGCATGAGGATCAAACTCTTCCAAAAAATCTTATAAAATAAGTTTTTTTATAAAGGATGAGATAGCTAAATCAAAAAAAAAAATTGGGATAATTAAATGATTTTCTCACCCCATACCGAGGAACTTGTTGCATCAAGGTTTTGATTTTTCCTTTTATTTAATCTATCTGAGGTTCAATCAGAACTAAAGAATTAAGTTTCTTGTTTTCTTTGAATTTAAGCTTTCTTATTACTTTCATTGGATCAACGGAATCAAAAAATGCATCATCAATAAGCTTTTCCTCACGAGCATCTATGGAATGCTCTAAGACTGGTGCCTTTCCCTTATCGCCCTGTTTATCAAATAAGTGTAATTTTCAATTCATCCACAATTAACAATCATTATATTGATAAGAAAATAACTATTGACATATGTCTAAATTTATATAAAACTTCACGTAGTAAATGAAAATCATAACATACAATAGACATTTATTACAAGTTAGGTAACATTGAATACATACCGCCCCCTTAACAACCATATTTGTATTTATTCTATTCAAATTGTAATCAATGAGAAATTCTTCCCTTGAAACTATTGATTTAATGGCCCATACCAATATATGGTTTTCTTCATGTCCCTCTAATATGCAATTGGGTTACTTATTTGTGGTGACGAGCCATGTCCTAATTGTAAACCCCACAATATTCCTTTCTACTTTTGGCCTTCCATAAATATACAAAGTTGCGCCTTTGTTTTCATAATTGTCTTTTAGTTGTATATAACTTTGCATCCACTCCGTATCTTCGCATAATTTTGTTATATTGGACTAGTTGTACCCAATCATTGTAGTTGTAACAAGGTCTGACATAACCCATCAGTTCAGTTAATCCTATGTAACATACCTTTATGCCATTCATGGAAAATATCCCCAAACCATGTAATGACGATGGGGCAATGTGATGTATCCTTTTATTGACAAAAAAATAAGTGTTTATTTCAAGAATATCCTTGGGTTCCCATTGTTTCACTAGATGTTTTTACCTTAAGGGCACCTCAATTTCATCTATGATCTCATTATCATAAGAACATGACCCCCCTTTAGTGAGAAAAATTTCCATACGTCTATGGAAATTTATTCTAATATTTTCACCTCTAGTTGATCTTTTCCTGCTAGATGATGTAATAGATGTTTGGTCAATTTATTATGTCCTACTTGAATTTTCATCACTAAACGAAGATAGATCTCACAAATACCTATTTGGTTGAACTTCCTATAACACTCCATCAAATGAGAGAAAATTTTAGCAAGTTTCATAAGGGATGTTCATAAATGTCTTTACGAAACCACAAGAACATTATATTAGTACAAGTGAGTTATAAGGAAGTTATTTGCGTTTTAAAATATTCAATTAATATTTAAAAACTTGAGAACCTATTCATCCTAAGCAGTGAATTGATCACACAATAACTTAAGAAATCAACATAATCTGATAGCGGGTGGGTGTAGAACCACAAGGAATTTTGATAATTTGATACATGGAGGTGTTAGAGGAACCAAAGGCAACAAAAATTGTTGAAATCCAAGTTTTCTATGATGATATTTTCAATTTTATATATGGTTGTTGGGTTTTCACATGCTTTTTTCAAGTCAGCTTGTGTAATTTTATGACTTTTCAAGCCCACAATAACATATTAGATGAAGCCGTTGAGAAGCCTATAAATTGGAGTGATGAGAAGCCTCATTCTCACCAACCCAAGTTCAATTCATCATAAGTGAATATTATCTAAAGCAGAAACAACCTAAAGGAGTCCTGTCAAGCGTAGGAGGCAGTTTTGGGTCTGTTTTGTCTCTATTCCAAATTTCTGCTCCCAATCCTGATATTTTTATTTGGTGAGAGATTCTATAGAAGAAATATAAACACATAAAAATACATTGTCTGGGCCTTTTTGATGCAATAATAGTAAAGAAAACTCAACAAAAATAGTATTACCACTACTAGTAGGTGATGCAACTAAAACATTATCATCTGAGTTATAAAGAACTACAAATACTTTAGTTTGAATATGATTTAAGTGTCTAAACTGTGATATAGTGCTTCATATGAAGGATTTATTAATGCAGGAAAAAGAGGTGGATGTAAGTCTAGCAACCCAGTTGAAGGTGGGTATTTCTTTAGCAAAATATATTTCTAAATGAAACTGGCAGAATTTTACGTGACCCAAACCACTTATCATATACAACACAGATAAGGTATTGGGGACGAAGAGGTTCACGAGGTTGAAGAATGTAACTAGTGTCGGTCTTCATAATTGTATTTGTGAAAATAAAGAAAATATATATATATATATATATATATATATAATTTTTTTTTTTTGTAAAAGAAATAAGTTGACTTATTAAGGCATACAGTTTCATGCTAGGGTCATTTGTTAATAGGTCAAAGCCTCCATTATAGGCTTCTAGGATTATGTATTGAGTCATTATAATTAATATTATATGATAGACCTTTCTTGGGATCTTTGTGTCAAGAAAGATTTTTTTTCTCCTCCTCCACCAAGTCAACTTCCTAATCCTTCAATTCAGCCTCAAACAGTTTAACAAGTCAGCCTCAAACAACTTGATAAGTCAAACTTATGTTGAATATTTGAACCACTATACATACACAAGTGAGTTCAACCTATTGAGGGTAACAAGACATTTGATCTATACTGCAGAATAAAGAAAAAAAATAAAAGAAAAGCATATCCTATGACTAGAAGAGAAGCAAGCCAAGAAAAGGAATGAAGCTAGCAATCCTCTATCAAAAAGTGCAATTTTTTCTGTTGTATTATAGGGTGAAAAAATATAGGAGACCGAAAATTGCAGGAAAGATGAAGAAAAAAATTGAAACTATAATCTTGATACGTATCATTTTGACTTAGTTATGGAAGTTTGAATTAGTTATCTCAGATCAGATCACTGAAACATCACCTTTTCTATGAATAAACAAGATGATTATGGTCATTTTTTTTCATTTTAATAATTTTTGGCTCTGAACCCCCTCCTTCTTGACCTTGTTTCTTGAGATTAGAGCAAGTGGGTGGTTGGTTCACTGGTGCACATCTAGGAACAAAATATTAAAAATACAAAGCTCACTTTAAAGGTTGGGATGAGGGATTGATATAAATTAGTGAGTAAAGATATCAACTACCTCAAATATAAACTAGGGAAACTCAAAGGCTCATGGAGTAGGAATAAGTCATTCCTTGTTTAATGATTACAAAAAAATAAATCTTCTAGTGATAAAAATCTATGATTAGGGAAGAAGAATAAAAATGGAGGTAAAATTCCAAGAGTTTGTGGCTCTAATTAAGGGATATAAACACTAATATTTTTCACAAACAAGCTGAAGTACAAAACTAGTTTAATAATGTCAAGGAAATTACCACCAATGAAGGAGATATAGTAAGTGTAAATAAAAAAATAAAATAAGTAGCATATAACCCCTATGCCACCATATATACTAAAACTAGGAGCCAATATAGATTGAGTACACATATTATGCAAGAAAATAATCCATGTATTATAAGAAACAAAGACGCTGCTTGTCTAATGTAGGTTATATTAGAAGAGGAAATCTTGGACATAATCAATCATTTTGAACTTGATAAGGTATCAAGTCTATATCAATTCAACATTCATTTTTGTAACTATTTTTGGAATATTATTAAGTTTGAGTTGGTGTGGATGGTGTAAATTCTTCAATATGTTCATCATTCCTTGCACCTAAGAGGAGGTAAAAATTAATCTTTCTTGAGTATAGTCCAAAAAGAGGTAATTCCATCATTCTTTGTACATTAAAGATGATATAATAGTGCAATGTGTCTTATGATATTATGTCTAAAATCATTGCTAATATATAAAAAAGTATACCCCCTAAGATAATCTTAGAAAACTGAGGTGGTTTTGTGAGGAAGTGACAAATTGTGGAAAATATCGTTCTTATACATGAAGCTATCCCATTTAGTAGGAATAATGAGGAAAAGTGTATGATCCTTAAGTTGGATATGGAAAATGTCTTTAATTGTGTCAAGCATAGCTTCATGTTTGGATACCTTTAGAATTTTGGGTTTAATCTAGGTTTCATTGCTTGGATCTCCACATGTATCAACAATTTTTTGGTTTCTCCTTTATGCAATGGGTTCTCCTTTGGAGAAGATTAAAGTAGATCCATGTGACTATTGGGAACAATATGATTATCATCTTATTTTGGAAAATATAAGTAATATAATAGAATCCAAATGAAATATGCTAATGTAGGGTAGTTTGGCACTAATTGGAGGGAAAATTACTTCAAATCTTGGGGAAAATTTTGAAGATTTTAACTTGCATGAGAACTTGAAAGACTAAAACAAATTCATGAATTTATATGGGCATGAAGAATCCTTTAAATTCCGCAATGGTTATGCTATATGTGTCAGGATGGATCATGATAGATGGATGAAGATCGAGAACATGAAAGGCTATAGTTCTATAATAATATCCTTAGGAGGATGAATATGAAGCATCTTGCAGATCAATCATGAAGAGTTCAAGAAAAAATAAAAGAAAAGAGCTTCACCTTTATGCACTATGAAGTCTTATGTTATGATCGCCAAGTCACGAGCTTTCAAAGTATCATCACAAAAGTCATATGTGGTCAATATATTTTTCTACATAATTTGTGGAATGTAAGTATGTAATTTCCAAAAAATGAGAAAATGTAAAATGTGTGGAAGCCCAAGGGTCCCATAAGGAATATTAAAAGTCACTATAAATTTATAAAGTCATGTAGAAGCTCAAATGTCAGATAAGAATTCGAAAATTCACATGGGAGCTAAAGAGTAATTAGGGAAGGTCAAGAGTCACAAGGGAGGTGGAGAGTCACCTCATTTGTTATATATACACCCTCATAGCTCAAGAAAGAGGGATTTTCACCTTGGATTCTCTAGCTTGGCATATGAGAGGAGACATTTATTTGGAGGAGAAAATGGTGAGTTAATGTTCCACTATTGGGGCTAGTGTTGCATCATTGTAATCATGTATCTTTGGACTTTCAATTAATATATGAATCTCTCGGAGCCGATGCACTTTCATGCATATGTCATGAATGATTATGAGACTATTATTTCATTGTTTGCGGTGTATTTTTATGTTAACACATACTAATGAAAATGAACTATTTGGTTGGCATTGGTATGCATCTTGTTAAATGTACATTGTTACTTGCTTTTATGATCATTATTATCTTGTGAAATAATTTTTAGGTTAATCAATGATTCTTTCCATGCTTTTGTGTGTCTCTTCTATGATAGTACTATTAATTTTATTCTATAAGTTCACTCTCTCTTTTCCCTTCAGTGAAAGTACCTTATATACATTGCGATTGTATGCCTCACAGTGTCAACTTACTTTATTGTTTCAAACATTGTTTGTATAATCCCTTATCTTGATAATTGAAACTAAGGAAAATCCCTAAGAATAATGGTGGCCACGCCTATTATCCAGATGGGGTTCCTAATTCCAAAAAGTGTGGTCTAGTTGGGACTTCATATTGGGGAGCCTGCTGTGTTGGTGGAATTATAGCACTATGAACAAGTGGCTCTATAAGTAATGGAAAATCAAGGTTCTTGAATATTATAATTGACTTTCCTTACTTGATAATTACTTGTGGTATTAATTTTCGTTTTATTACTTTTTATTTATTGTTCATAAAAAAATTACCAAAACAATGAAGATCACAAAGACACAAAGTACACAAGGAATAGGATCCAAGCTAGGGAAAAACCCCTCTAAGGGAAAAAAAAAATACTTCCCATCTTATATAATCAATTCAAAATGAGACTCCGAAGACCCAAAGACCAAAGTCAAAGTTCCTCCCAAGCACTAAGCTAACTCTTCAACATGTTCTCTCCCAAATGAGCCAAATTGTTCTAAAGTCAATGAAGGTCAAACTCAGTCAAAGTAGCTTCAGTCAAAATCTTGGCCTTCTAACTTTAGGTCTACAATTTTGGATTGCAACTCCGACCCTTGGAATTTACACAGAAACCCTAAGAAACTTTGCATGTGTGGACAAAAAAAAGTTTTTTCCTAGGAGATATTACTCACTTCAAATTCTTCTTCTTCTTCTTGTCTTCCTCTATCTTCTTTATTCTTATCTTGTTGCAGATTGAACTTGTGTTACTGAGAGCTTCAAATGAGTCGAAGTCCTTCTTATTTATAGCCTTCTTCAGGAGTCAAATAGGCCTCTTTAGGTCGACTTTAAAATGGCTGGGTCAAATTGGTATTGGAGGAGAAATTGACTTTTCTAGACTTACAAATAATGATTCTTTAATTACAATAAGTCCAAATGGGACTATAGTACATGAAAAAAATATTCATTTACCTAGAAATCCCTAGAAGCATGAAGAACATGCTTTGACCTAGACTTGAGTATGAAACCCATGCTTTTATAAATATATTTTTTTCTCTTTTTATATAGAAAATATACAATATCATGTTCGCAAAGATCATTATGAATATCAAATATAGTTACATTCTCCAAAACTCACTCTTAACTAGCGAGGTATTCATAATCCCTTCATGAAGTACAAGGTTTCATACTTTGATAAATAATTTTTTTTCTCTTTTTATATAGAAAATATACAATATCATGTTTGCAAAGATCATTATGAATATCAAATATAGTTAAATTCTCCAAAAATCCCTCTTAACTAGCGAGGTATTCATAATGCCTTCATGAAGTACAATGAATATCAAATTGAATTATTCTCATAAGAAGAGTTGGATTGATAAGCCGTCTTTTAAGCATATAAATTACGACTAATATTGTCAACATGGCCTTAACTGACAAGCTCTTCTTATATGAGAGCATAATGCTAGGAGTTTTTATGTGAGACACCACACTCCCTCTAAAGGCACATACCCCATACGAATCTTCACTAGGTATATCCTTTTAGGACTATTCTTATTCTGGATTTCCAACCCTCAAATAGTATCAGTCCTCTTCTAACTCCTAACCCCTAAACCCTTAAAAAACAATCCCTTATCCCTAAGCCCATAAATTAATTAACCCCTAACTCAACCTAATGCCTTAAAAGACCCTAACGAAAATAATCAAATAATATTTCTATTCCACATCAAGATGACAACATAGTTAAAACACCTCTCAAAAAAATATTACAAAATACAATTAGAATAGAAAGGTAATACAATTTACAATACAAATACATACAATATAAAATACAATATACATATAAATATTTACAAAAAAATATACAATAAAAAGACATATAATAAATAATTTACAAATGGATGATATTCATGTCCGCCTTCAACGTGTCCATAGTCTCTACAATGATTTTTAGCCGATTTTATTAGAATCATCCTTCACCTCAAGCCATTGAATTTTCTACAAGGGTAATAACAATTTCCATCTTTAGAAGCCCTTGATGCCAATCCCACGTATCATTGGTCTCCTTAAGGAATGTTATATGACATTTTTTGTCACTAAAATTTTAGTGATGATTTTGTTCAAAAAATAACCTCAAAATAACCCTACAACCTTTCAAAACAATCACAACTAATATACATAGCAACTATGTCAACGTTATATGATGTTAGTGCCTCCACACACACACACACATACACACACACCCATATAATAATTATAATAATACATTTAATATATATATATATATATATATATATATATATATATATATATATATATATATATATATATATAATATTTAATTATAATATTAATGTTATATTTATTTTAATTAGTCAAATTGGTCCCATAATAGACATTGTCAACGAAAAAGCCATTAATGGTGGAATTGAATGTTATGCAACATTATGTTAGGTCCCCATATTACTAGTGTAGTCCCTTATTGTTATTAGTGTAGCCCCCCGTATTTTTATTGTTGTACCCCTGTAACCCCCATATTGTTATTATTGTTCCCTTACATTATTATTGTTAGGTCGGCTAGGATTATATTGTGACCCCATGGACTCCTATATATAGAAGGAGGTTCTGTCATTTGTATCATCCAAGAATTTTTCATTTATGTAATGTATTGGAGGTTGCCCCCTTGAAGTGGCTGATTTATAAGGTGTTGATCTCTCTTTTCTTCTATTTTTGGAGCTGGTTTCATAACATTTGGTATAAGAGCTTTGGATTCTAAGGTTTCACTGATCCAAACAGGTCATCGTGGAATTTTCATTATAATTTTTTTTCTACGAAGGTTCAGAAGTGCAATTTTTTATAGAATGAAGCCAAAATCCTGAGGAACATTGTGTAGAAATTTTAGATCTTGGTTCGAAATATTTTTGGAGATATGATCTGTGGAAGTTAGGTTTTGTTTTTGGCTCCCGAATTTCACCTAAACAGGTCATCGTGACATTTGTGCTATAATTTTTTTTCTACAAAGGTTCAGAAGCTGAAAATTTTACAGAGAGAATAGAAAATCCCGAGGAACTGCCTGTGAAAATTTCAAATCTTGTTTCGTAATATTTTTAGAGATATGATCTGTGGAAATTAGGGTTTTGTCAGGCTCCCAAATTTCATCTCAAAGAGGTGAACTTGGGAAAATTGTCATAACTCTCTCTCTAAGCGTCAGATTGGAATTATATAAAAGGTGGCTGTAATTACACGGATTATAGTTTCCTATGTATCAATTTCAGAGCTGAAGGAGGAAACAAGGAGACGTGGCACACCGTACAAGTGTGCTCTACTAAACCATTCCATAATTAGGTCATTGTGGGATATTCAACATAACTTTGTCTTGAAGTATACAAATCATGTCAGACCTATGGCATTCGAAAGAAGATTTAGAGGGATACTACAAGACTAAATTTTAGATATTGAAGATCCAAAATTACAAAGATAATTCATTTTCAATATCGAGCTCCTTAAAAGCAAGAAAAAGGTGTGTATTTTTTTTCAAATTGCATAAGTCTTGTTTGAAAAATAAGTTTTAAGTGATTCCAAGGGCATATTGAGCATAGATATCAATATCGGGTTCTAAAATCCCCCCTAAAAATAATTCAACACCCTTTAAGCCCTCCGAATACTCTACTATGACTCATGAAGATGAAGAATTGCAACATGATCTATCAAAATTACAAGAGCAAGTGCACCAAATTTCGCTCTCGCAAAGAGCAACAAAAAATTAAATGGAAGTTTTGAAGAAATGCATGGAAGCGAAGATGGATGGTTTGAAGAATAATATGGATGGTTTGAAGAAAGGCGTGGAAGATAAGATGGATGGAATGGAAGCTTGCATGCAAGCTAAGATGGATGACATGGAAGCTGGCATGGAAGCTAAGATGGATGACATGGAAGAAAAAATGAAAGACAACATGGAAAAAATGAAGAATGATATAAAAGTAGACGTGGAAGGTTTGACAAAGTTGATATAAGAATGGTTTCATAATGGCGAAAAGATAGTAGAGGAAACTCATGATGAGAACAAAATAAATGTTAATCGTGATTTCATAAACTCTAATGTTGGATGGAAGATCCACCATATTCCAAAGATGGATATGAGGAAGTTTGATGGCAAGGATATCGTAACATGGATGGTATATATGGAGCAATATTTTGATCTCAATAATGTGAAAAACACACAAAAGGTACGCATTTCAACTTTACATTTAGAACAAAATACTTTTGTATGGTATCGATGGCTTTGCTCCCGTAAAAAAAATGTCACTTGGTCAATTTTTACGGAGGAAATGATAACACATTATGAGGATACAAAGAGCAACACCTTATTTAGCCAATTGATAAATCTCAAACAAAAAGGTTCAGTAGTGGAGCACATCGAGGACTTCCAAAAATTGAATATAAGGGTAATTGATATTCTAGAGGAAAACAAGATTGATATCTTCATAGGGACATTAAAGGGTAACATCCAACATGAAGTTCGTGTTTGCGAACCTAATTCATTGGAGAAGGCATTCAGGTTGGCAAGAAAAAATGAATGTAAAATTATGGCGACAAGGAAGCCTACCACTCACATCTATAAAGATGGAAGTGTTGCTACTCCTAAACATCCACAACCTACAAGGTTGACACCACAAAAATTGGAAGAAAAAAGAGAAAAAGGGCTTTACTACAGTTGTGATAGAAAATACACTAAAGGTCATAAGTGTGATGAGATGAAATTATTTTACATAGATTGTGAAGAGGAGGAAGAAAATGAACAAGAAACTTCAAAAGAAGAGGATATACACTAGGAACCAACCCTAGAGGAGGAAGAAATGGGTTTACCATATCGTGTAATGCATTGGAAGGAATTACCACTCCTCAAACTCTCAAGTTAGAAGGACATATCAAGAAGAAAAAGGTAATAGTGTTTATTGATTCGGGTAGTACCCATAATTTTATTCATTGTAAGGTAGCCAAGGAATTGAATTGTTTCCTATACCCAACACCAAAATGTCAAGTGATGGTTGCAAATGGAGGAACTATAAATTTCTCTAGAAACTGACATAATATCAAGCTAACCATGGGGGAATATGTATTGAATAGTCCAATTCTTTCCATTCCAATGGGAGGTGCTGATGTTGTACTAGGAGTACAATGGGTACAATCTTTGGTGATAGTATCTTTTAATTTTCAAGAACTTTTATTGAATTTTTTTTCGGAAGGAAAGGAAATAGAATTATGGGGTATCTAAGGGAAGTCGGGAAAGATAATAAGATCTAATGTGATGACAAATATTTTGAAGAAAGAACAACGAGGCGTAATTGCACAATTATTCTCACTAGAAGTTCCAACATCAAAATAATCTATTTCTCAAGATCTCCAAAAAATCTTGGACAATCATTCCAAGGTGTTTGAAACTCCCAAAGGGCTCCCAACTATTCATGATCATGATCATGCTATTCATTTGATTCCAGGAAGTGTTCCTCCAAAAATCACACCTTACAGATATCCTTATGTCCAAAAGAGAAAAATTGAACTTATGATTGTAGAAATGTTAGAGGCTAGTATAATTCAACCTAGTCAAAGTTATTTCTATGGTCTAATAGTATTGGTGCACAAGAAGGATGGATCATGGCACATGTGTCCGGATTATAGGGAGCTCAATAAGCTCACTATTAAAGATAAATTTCCCATTCCCGTGATTGATGAATTATTGGATGAATTACATAGCATAATTTATTTTACCAAGTTGGATCTTTGTTCAGGATATCATCAAATTAGAATGAAGACTGAAGATATTCTGAAAACAACATTTCAAACTCATGAGGGTCATTATGAATTTTTGGTCATGTGTTTTGGCCTTACCAATGCATCTTCTAAATTTCAAGGGTTGATGAATTCCATTTTCAAACCCTTCCTTATAAAATTTGTGCTAGTATTTTTTTATGACATACTAATCTACAACAGGTCTTGGAAGGATCATGTTCAACATGTTGACAGAGTGCTCAAACTATTGGAGGAGAAAAAATTATATGCAAAAACATCCAAATGTTTCTTTGGAGTATAAGAGGTGGGATATCTGGGTCATATTGTATCTCATGAGGGTGTTAAGGTAGACCCTAACAAAATTAAAGACATTAAGGAATGGAAAGTCCCCACAACCATAAAGCAGTTTTGAGGATTTCTCGGGTTAACAAGGTATTATTGCAAGTTTTTTAAGAATTATGGGAGAATAGCATCACCTCTAACAAAATTATTGAAGGAAGATGCATTTTCATGGACTCCTGAAGCAACTAAGGCCTTTGAACATCTTAAAGAGGCAATGTGCATAGCATCGGTCTTAGCTATGCCAGAATTCACAAAAACCTTTATTGTGGAATGTGATGCCTCAGGAAATGGATTTGGTGCCGTTTTAATACAAAAAGGAATACCCAATGCTTTTGAAAATCGTCCAATCAAAGGAAAGTATTTACAGAAATCTATTTATGAGAGGGAAATGTTGGCAATACTACATGCACTAAAGAAATGGCGACCTTACTTAATGGAAAGGCGCTTCAAGGTAAAAATTGATCATGATAGTCTTAAAAACAATTTGGAACAAAAACTCTCTTCAGAAGAGAAACTAAAATGGGTCACAAAGATGTTGGGTTATGACTTTGAAATCATCTATAAAAAAGGGAAGCTAAATGTTGTTGCAGTTGCACTCTCAAGAAAGGATGTAGAGGTGGAAGCATTGCTTCGTGAAATTTCTATTATCCAACCAGATTGGATAACCGAAGCAAGGGATGAATGGAAGAAGGACAAAGAAGTGTCGAAGCTCATTCAAAAGTTGCAGCAAGATCCTAGTACATATGATACATTTAGTTGGAAAAATGATTCCTTATGGTACAAAGACCGCTTATATCTTTGTAAGAATTCCCAATTAAAACAAAATATTCTATTTGAATTGCACACTTCTCCTTTAGGAGGACACTCAGGATTTTTAAAAACTTACCATGGGGTGAAGAAATATTTTTTTTGGGATGGCCTTAAATCTGATATTTAAAAGTATGTGGTAGAATTTTTGGTTTGCCAGAAAAATAAAGTTGAGACAATTAAGACCCTAGGTCTTCTACAACCTTTATCCATTCCAAGTCAACGTTGGGAGGAGATTTCAATGGATTTTATCACAGGTTTACCTAATTCCGAAGGAAAGAGTGTCATCATGGTGATAGTTGATAGACTTACCAAGTATGCACACTTTTGTGCATTATCTCATCCATTTAAACCAAGTACAGTTTCTACTGCATTTATGGAAACAATTCAAAAGCTACATGGAAATCCAAAGATTATGGTAAGCGACAGAGATCCCATTTTTACTGGAAATTTTTGGACATAATTATTCTCTTGTTTTGGTACTCAACTAACTCATATCTCATCTTATCATCCTCAATCCGATGGTCAAACTGAGATAGTGAAAAAATGTTTGGAAGGTTATCTTAGTTGTTTTGTATCTGATAAACAAACACAATGGGTCAAATGGTTACCTCTGGCTGACTGGTGGTATAACACTTCCTTCCATACTGCAGCAAAAATGACCCCATTTATGGCACTTTATGGATATCATCCACCATCCATCACATCATATTTAAGAGAAAATTCTAAGGTGAAAGCAGTGGAATATCACATCGAGCATCAACAACAAGTTCTCCAACTCTTAAAGGATAACCTAAATTTGGCACAAAATCAAATGAAACAATAGGCATATCAGCATCACAACGAGAGAATTTTTGATGTAGGAGACTAGGTAGTTTTACGATTACAACCATACAAACAAATGTCCCTCAAGCAAGCTAAGCAGGATAATAAATTATCGCCAAAATACTATGGCCCTTACAAGGTGTTGCAAAATATTGGCACTATGGCATACAAATTGTAGAAATTATATACAAGATGCATGTATATATCCAGATTCTCCTGATCTAACAATATTTATCTTCTTGCTAAATACATAATCCTTCCACTGTTAATATTTTGCAGAAATTAAAATCAATTGCAAACACATGAAGCAATAAAAACAATCGCACATAACACAGTTGTTTAACAGGAAAGCCTGAAGCTCAAACCCCAAATATCATATATTATGTATCATGGAGATCATGTAACAATCTCATAAAAATCTTAGTACATCAGGCTCTCAGTACAATCAATCGTCACACACTAATCAGAAGAAATCTGTAAATCCATGCACCGATTTCTTGCCACCTGATAGCCTGCCTCCACTGCACAATCCCTGCTGAAGAAGACCCCTGAATGAATTCAAATCTACCTTGCTTGCACTGCACAATCCTCATTGGCAACTCCAATGTGTGTGTGGTGCAATCAATGCATCACTATAGTCACAACGGATAGTCCATCTTTCCCTTTCACCTATCTCTCCACTGGAACTGACATGCACTATAGTTAACTGTTGTATTGTTCAGTCGATTAATGAGTTATTATTTGTGAATTAATTAACTAAATAATTCACTCCACTCTCACTAGTGTATCATTCAGTTAGACTAGATACAACTAGCTCAATTGAGTTTAACTTCATTAACTGAGTTAAACTGAATAACAACTCCATGAACTACTCTTCCAACTCTATCATAACTTTGACACTTCAGTTCTAACTAAGTCCTCCATGCATGAACCACCAGTAAACCCTAGGAATTGCATAATTCCTTCAGCCCACTGATTTGAAATTAAGTGCTCCAAGAGAATAAGTTGCTGTTTATTGTCAGATTATTATTAAGAGCTAATAATAATCGACACTTCTATTTTTAGATCAACGATCTATAAATAGACTTCACCCAATATTATAAAAATATAATTTCATCTATTTTTCCAACTTGACCAATCATCCACAAATAGCATCCTACAACTTCTGAAATATGATCACCATGTCTAAAAATAGACATAGTCTAAAAATAGACTTGCACCTAAAAATAGCCTGCGGGCCCACTTAGTGAAGGCACCTCATTTTCACTAAGCTCATCATATTTTTGAATCTCAAGACTCCCTCTCAACAAGATAGGGATTATCCTTCACCCCGATCTTGCCTCTATGGTATTGAATTTTCTCCTGCTGAGCACCTTCGTTAGAATATCTGTATCCTGATCTTCCGTAGGAATGTATTGAAGCAACATGATCTTCCGCTGCGCACAATCTTTGATATGATGATACCGGATATCAATATGTTTAGATCTATCATGAAACACAAGATTAATCGAGAGTTTAATGCAACTCTGATTATCACAATGTATCACTGTAGGATCTAAATGTGAACAAACAAACCAACCAGGATCTTCCTCATCCAGATAGCCTCATATGCAGCTTGAATTGCTGCCATGTATTCTGCTTCTGCTGAACTGAGTGCTACGGATCTTTGTTTCCTGTTGTACCAAGAAACTACTGTATATTTGATACTAAAAACCCCTCTTGATGTGCTCTTTCTGTCCGTTGGGCTGCCTACCTAATTTGCATCCATGAAGCCATGCAACTTCACCTCATCCATCTGTCTGTACCATAAGCCATACTCAGATGTGTCCCTGAGATACCTCAGGACATGCTTGCTTGCCTTCCAAAAGAGCTTGGTAGGCTTAACCATTGCTTGTGAAAGTTGGTTCACCGCATATCATATGTCTGGTCTTATATTAACTAAATACATGAGCGAACCCACCAACTGTCAATAAACAGTGGCATCCAATACCTCTACCAATGTAGCATCCTCTTTCCTCCAATTTCTTGGAAGAGGAGTGTCGATAGGCTTGCAGCCTTGCATGTGAAACTTCTCCAATATCTCCCAGGCATACTTGCCTTGAGACACAAATAGTTCACCTTCCTGTTGCCATATTTCCAATCCAAGGAAATAATGAAGGAGGCCCAAATCCTTCATCTCAAACTCCTTTGCAAGATCTTCCTTGCATGAGTGTATCAACTCCTCATCACCCGTTAGTATTAAATCATCAACATAAAGAACAATGATTAAAATCTTACCCTCCACCACAATTTGGTACAAGTTTTCATCTGCCTCACTCTTGGTGAAGCCAACTCCAGTTAAATAACTGTCGATCCATGTGTACCAAGCACGAGGTGCTTGCTTCAACCCATACAATGCTCTTTTGAGTCTGCACACATGCGACTTGCTGCTGAAGATCTCAAATCCTTCTAGCTGCTCAATGTACTCCTCTTCCTTAATGATCCCATTAAGGAACGCAGTCTTCACATCCATTTGAAGAATGTGCCAACCCATCTGCACTGAGAGAGCAAGGATGGTCCTTATGGAAGAATACTGTGCGACATGTGTAAAGGTTTCTTAATAGTCAATCCCCTCGATCTGCGAGAAGCCTCGAGCAAAAAATCTTGCCTTATACTTCTCGATGCTCCCATCATCAAATTGCTTTACCTTGTAGATCCATCTTGATCCTACAACTTATTTACCAACCGGCCCTGGAATAATATCCTAAGCACTGTTTCTAACAATGGAGTCATACTCCTCCACCATGGCATCTACCCATGTGGGCCCCTGCACTACTTCTTCAAAAGAAGATGGCTCTGTCATGATACACTTGCTCATGAGAGCCATGTATATAGTAAATCGGTCAGGTGACTGTCTCTGTATGTGCTGTGATGTAGGGACTCCTACATTCTGTGCCGCATCAAGCTTCAGTCTCTCAGATTCTGTGGTACGCTTTCTGCCTTGTCTGATGTTTGGTTATGCATGAGTGGACTCCTCCACTCCATGAATCTCCTCCTGTGGCTGATCCACATCTAGAGGCTCATCTTTGGGAACAAGAAGTTCCTCCTCTACATTCAAGTGTAGCTCCCTCTCAAGCAACAAATTCATGTCTTTCACCTCATTGAATTTTATATCCCGTCGCACCACAGTCATCCGACTGTCTGAAAAATACACACGATAATTATGGGTTGTTTCTGTGTACCCCACAAATATCCCAACTTCTGCAGTCGGCTCCAGCTTCTTCCTGGCATCCTTTGTCACATGAATGTAAACAGATGAGCCAAAAATCTTCAAATGAGAAATATCAGGCTTCTTACCAGTAAAATATTCTTCAGGTGTAATCATGCCAAGTACTCTATGAGGACAACGGTTTTGCACATAAACCGCAGTGTTGCATGCTTCTTCCCACAAGTGAATCGGTAGGCCCTGGTCATGCAATATCGCTCGTGCAACACTCATGATCATTCTTTTCTTTCTCTCCATGACCCCATTCTGCTGTGGGTTATGAGGCACTATGAGTTCTCTTCGAATTACTTCTTTGCTACAGAAGTCTTTGAATTCGCCCGAGATGTATTCACCACCATTATCGCTCCGTAGAGCTTTCACTTGCTTCCCTGACTCCTTCTCCACCAATGCTTTAAATTCACAGAACTTTGAGAATGTTTTTCTCTTCTTCTGCATGAAGAAGATCCAACATCTACGAGAGTAGTCATCAACAAATATAACATAATACCTGTGTTTTGGTGTTGAAGCAACCGAGAAAGGGTCCACACACGTCTGTTTAAATTCTCTCAAGGATCACCGAAGCATGGTTCTCCTTCTCATGAAAGGTGGTCTTCAATAAATTACCCATAGTACATCCCTTGCACTGATCTGACTGTGCAAGAGTACCCTTGGGAAGTCCAGTAGAAATCTGCTGCAAAATCTTCAAAGTGCCATGGTGAAGATGGCCTAATCTCCTATGCCATAATTTGCCCTCATCCCGGCTCACCACTTCTTATTCTTTGCCTATCATTGCAGCGCAACCATATACCTCCATCTTGTAGAGATTATTAACTCGAATCCCTATCCTCTTGGTTTGATCTGTTGTTTTATGTCGCATGAAAGCTTTTCCATTGCTAAAAAAAACGTCATAACCTTTGTCTTCCAACATTGCGATTGAGACCAAGTTCTTCTTCAGATCTGGAACATGCATAACATCTTTCAGCAAAAATGGATTACATAACTCCCTCTCAAAGGTAATGGTCCCAATGCCGGTCACACTGTATTGACCATCGTCGCCCATCTCTATATGCATTTGAAGGTCCTTCTCCTCCAAGTCACAAAAAAACTCCTTGTCTCCTGTCATATGGAAAGATGCACCACTATCAAGATACCACACTAGTCCCATATAGCGTGAAACCAAGCATGCGATCAAAGAAAAATCAAGTTCAAATTGCGAGGCTAAGGTGTTGGAACAGGGTCTCCTAACAAGATGTGAAACTGGTCCATTTTGGATATTTTTGATTAGATTTAATCTAGCGGAGGGGTTTTGGGGTGGTTCAAAGCCCTGAAAGCGTTGTATTGGGTAAAAGGGTAAACCAGGGGTTCGAAAACCATGATTTGCGGACCATAGGAAATATTAGGCTAGATTATTATAAATAGAGGACCATTTTTGTATTGTAAGGTAGGATATGATGAGCTATTGATGCGAATTGTGATTTAAGCTATCTGTTTGGGTTTTGGGGAACAAAATCCTACTGGATGTGTGTGCAAAGATCCAAGTCTAGCTTTGTGCAGACCCTGCTATTGTGTGCACAGGTTGGGAAGGGAATTGTAAGGAAGGATTGATGAATGAATGAATAAGAAGGATTAATATGAAACTGAATCTGTGAGTAATCTGGTGCGAATTGTTGGTAATTGCTATATTATTGTCATAAAACCATATAACTATAAATCTAGTGTACGTGGATGCGAACAGAGACCTAATTAACCCTACGCAGAACAAGGTAATCAGGGATTATAGGACCTAGCGCAGCTTTGCTTGATTTACCCATCCTTTCTCAGGGTGCGGAAACCTGGTTCCAACACGCACCCATACTACTTCGGGTGAGCAGGTCACTGCCAAAAGGGCCAGTAGTATAGGGGTTTGTTGGCAAACCTTGCACACCAAACCTGGGTTAGGACCTCTCGAGCTAAAAAATGGTTCCGTTGCCAGGACCTGAAGAAGTCTGAGAGAGGGATCGGGTAATGACAAGAGAATACTGGAAACCCGAAAGAAAGGAGATCAAAGATTGGTTTGAAAGGCAGATCCAGGAGTTCGCGGTAAAATAAAATCACAGTGAGGAGTTAACAATAGAGAGGTGGAAAAATAGGTATATTCTTACAGAGAGCTACGAAATATTATTTGTGACATTTGCAATTGAGCTCTAGGATTGTTTGGCCAAACTTGTAGAATTCCAGAAGTGCGGGAAGGACGAACGAGTTACTCAGTGGACCCCGGAGCTGATCTGGCAGATCGAAAAGATTGATAATACTATCACGCGTATGGTAGATCACTGGGTAGATAGCGTGTTAGGAGGGTTTGTGACAGAATTTTTCGTTGATCAGTTTGTATCATATTCTGAAGCTGAGCGACAATTCTTTAAAGGGTTCCGAGGCAAATTCCTGAGGATTTTACCATTGTTGATCAAGATATTACTGTGTGAAAAGAGCATTCTGTGTAGTCATACCGAATGAACTCGGATCTATACGGGAGCGTGACGCGCAGTGGTAAGTACTATCGGACCAACCTTGACAGAGGAAGATCTGCTTATAATCCGTTGCAAGAACCAGCTATGCAAGACCCCCCAGCTTCATCGCCACCTAGGCCGCACAAAGGTAAGAATTAACCCATACCACCACCCCCCCTAAAAAGTGATATGGCTGTGCACCTGAAACTGCCTACCTTCAAGGGGGTAGGAGATGAGGATATGGACCGGTTCTGGTTCATTGTCGATTCTGTCTGGACTGCGTAGAATGTGGTGAGTGATATGGTGAAGAGGGTGCAGCTATCATTAGCATTCGAGGACATGGCCTTGTACTAGTATATGCGATTCATTGCCCAGAACGGGAGTGCATCCATTAAATATATCAAAGACGCTCTGAAGCAACAGTTCCAAAAGCCGAAATATTATTCCTAGCTGGTAGCGGAAGTAAAGGACTTCAAACAAGGAGCGTCTGAGTCAGTATGGGGGGCTGATCAACGATTAAAGAAGGCAATTAGGGAAGGAGGATTTGAGTATGATGATAGACAACATATGAAATGGTTCATCGCTATGTTTTTACCTCACCTGTGCATGCCGATGAGTCATCAGACCTTTGAGTCGCAGGAGAAAGATGTGGAAGTCGCTATGAAACTAGAAGTTGCTCCCCAAGAAGATACGTCGGTAGGGGTACAAAAAATTCAGGAACAACTTGGGGCTATGCACATAGAAATACAGAACCTGTGAAAGGAGTGAGGAAAGGACGGTTGCGCAGATCTTTGGTGCATACGATGTCGGGTGTCTGGCCACACAAAGGATCAGTGCCCTCTACTAACGGATTACATGCAAGAGGGAGGACCTTGTCCGGTACGTCCAAGAGCAAGTAGGGACCCTATTCTGTCATGACTAGGGTCAAGTGGACCTGCGCTATGGTGTGATGACTGTCGAGTAGCAGGACTACATGATATGAACCATTGCCCTCGGCTAGGTGCGTATGTCCCAGAACTGAAGCAACAATGGTGCAGATTCTTCCGATCAGTGGGACATAATGAGCAGAACTGTTATAATTATGATTTAATGATGAATCATGGGAACTTAGATAGGGTAAAATTGAACCCTGTGTCGCCAAGAATTTCTGTGCACCTTGGAGGATCACCGACCAGAGGCAGAGGAGGTCGGGGAGGAAGCGCAAGACGAGGACGTGGGCAGCTAATCTATTATAACTATGGGGAAATAGGACACTTTGGCAGAGAATGCCCAAATCCCACCAGACCATCGTGCAAGTATTGTAGGTAGCTAGATCATGTGGTGGAGGATTGGCCAATTTTAATAGCCAAGATGTAGGAAAAACAACCCACCCCTACACAGAACATACAACGAGTTAAAACCGAGCTAAGGAATGCGAATCCAAGTGTAAAAGTCATGACACACAGTGGGATGGTCACCCAGGGATCAAGGGAGGAGCTTGGCCCTCGGGAAGGAGTGAATCTTAAAGAACAGGTACCATTGGCAGGCCCCACGTAGCAGCTGACGCACCTCCAGATAGAAGAAGGAGTTGAGCCCTTTTTGAAGGCATGTCCGAAGTTGCTACGAAACCCACAGGCCATAGGAAATCTCCAAGAACTACTGAATGCCTATGCAGCACAACCCAATTTGATCACTGGGACCAAGGATGTACATAAAATATACATCTACAAGAAACACACTGGAAGAGAAATGCGGTTGACTGCACAGATCGGTGACTACGAAATGGATCAGGTCATCTTAGATCTTGGATCGGATGCGAATGTATTACCAAAGTAGGCATGGAAACGAATGGGAGAGCCTAAATTAGAATGGTCCACCATCCAGCTGCGCATGGAAAATCAACAAAAAATCATCCCTCTAGGAAGGCTACCAAAAGTCATGGTTGACATCGCAGGGGTAAGGGTCCTAGTTGACTTTGAAGTAATATAAATTGTGGAAGATGCATATCCCTATCCTGCGCTCCTCAGATTGGACTGGGCTATGGACATGGGGGGTGTCATCAATATTAAGAAGCACAAAATGGTGTTTGAAAACAAAGGTACGCGTGTCACAGTGCCACTAGACCCAGTAGAAGGTGTGCGGTATACAGAGCCAACTTATGAGGAGGAGGAGATAGATCACATTTATAAATTAATTGCGCGGGATGAAGATCAGGTTAACCCCACAGATGAAGGAGTGTTCTGCAGGGAAAAGGACAGTGAATGTTTTTCTGACTCTGATGAGGAGCTGGAAAATTGGCAAGGTCAGTTGCACGAGGTTTCAGTGCTACGATGTCTTCGGACCACCAGGAATTTCTGGCACATATCTACCAAGGAAAGAGACCTGCCTTGCCGTGATGATGCAGGAGATAATACAAAGATTATTGAACCTAAGATTCCCATGGAACGCAGGCAAGGACCACTGCCACTAACACTATGCGGAGCACCTGCGCAAGGGCCAGTATTCTTCACTCAGGAGAAGTATTTGAATAGGCTGATCCCACGATTAGGGACCCCAGTTTCCAGATGGGATCTGTGGTGAGTCAACCTACGCAAATACTTGTTGACATATAACACTCAAGGGTGTGATCGAACCCTGTCCGGATAGGCTCACTTGGCTACTGCTTCCCTAAGTGTGTGTTCGCTTACAGACCCACCTGAACCCACGTGCAATTGGGAGAATTGGCGCTCACTTCAAGTAACATATGGCACGAAGGCACTTGACGTAGCTCTACCAAACTAGGACGTCCCACCCGAGGATGAAGAGCATGACTCAAGAAGATTGGTGGCCAACTTGCAGATCTGGTACCTGAGCCCTGTTATGGAACACCTCGCATCAACCTTAATTCAGGGTACGCGAATGACACGCAGGCGTCCTTCAGCATCTGACATTTTGTGGAAGAGACATTGGGTACGAATAAAGACCATCAGTACAACCCATTTGGACAAGAAAGGAACCTTACAGTTACGCAAAAGAGGTGGCAGACCATCAATGCATCCATTTATGGTACGTTTAATCCGAATTTACGATAGTAAGTGTCCCGTCCGAGCTACTCCACCATTAAATGGCTCCGGATGATATGAGGTTGGAAGAATAAATTCACACCAGGATATTTATTGGTTCTGAAACATGCTCCTGTTATCGGCCTATTGGTTTTCTGCAATCATTAACAGTCTCTGGAACACCTATTATCTTATTGCTATGACAGACCCTAACTCGCCAAATGATCCGTTCTCGAGCTGCTCAGTGCCCGCAGACATCGTCTTGAGAGGGCCTGGGACTACTGAGTGTAGTTAAAGGATCGAGCGCTGGCTTCCTGCAGAAATAATTAGCTACGAGCCATGCACAGAAAGGCACCAGTACTGCGCAATTGGAATAACTGACATTCGCACCCCAGGGACAACAGGGGGACCCAGTTGGATGGCCTTAAGCGCAGAGGAGGGCATGTTAGTACCACAGTCCCCCACCTGCAGCATCACAGTCAAGTCACCACTGGTTCTGCGACAAGAAGGAATGCTGATATACAGGGACATGCTGCGACTTCTCTGCAACTCCAGGGTACCACCCAGCAGAAGCAATGTTTTTTCACTCCCTCGCACTACCCTAGTTGGTAATCATGATCCGACTACGGAGGACATCAAAATATATTTGGTGCAGCTATCTCGCACAGAGCTCCAAGAATTATACACCAGAGTGTTGCAAGAGGTTCGCCAACGTGACCAAACTACGCAACAACAGTCTGACATACCTCCAGAAGTACGGGCCCAACGGATTGCATTGGTCACCAACGCAACGCATATTATTCAGGAGCTCACACAGGGTGCACAGTTGATCGAAACAGCTACATAATTATGGACAAAAGTCCGACACCATTCTATGCTTCAACATATCCAGGAGGAATTACGATAGGCGGAGACTGCTTTGGATCAAGTCAACACTTCCTCACCATCCAACGTCTCCATATAGCGGTCAAATGTCATGAACAAGATTGAGCACCTTCACCACACCAAGCATGTCATCCAAAAATGGTTGAAACCATGGGCCGACACCACACTCTAGCTGGCTCACGATGTTCAATCTGTAATCGCGCACCTCCACCGGCTGCTCGAACGAGTTACCGCAGCTCCAGACAGTCCTGCCTCCCTGACACTTGTCAACATTGCGCAACACGCTGTGGCCCAGAGTCACGAAGTGATCCCTCTTCTCGTCCACTCTCTTGATACCTTGCGTGTGCAGATTGAAGCCGGACCACCACAGTGACTCGGGACGAGTCACAAGATTGTGTTGGGGGACTGTTGGAACAGGGTCTCCTAACAAGCTGTGAAACTGGTCCATTTTGGATATTTTTTATTAGATTTAATCTAGAGGAGGGGTTTTGGGGTGGGTCAAAGACTTGAAAGCATTGTATTGGGTAAAAGGGTAAACCAGGGGTTCGAAAACCATAGTTTTCAGACCATAGGAAATATTAGGCTAGTTTATTATAAATAGAGGACCATTTTTGTATTGTAAGGTAGGATATGATGAGCTATTGATGCAAATTATGATTTAAGCTATCTGTTTGGGTTTTGGGGATCGGATTCTTGATGGCTATGTACGCAGAGATCCAAGTCCAGCGGTGTGGGGACCCTACTGTTGTGTGCACAGATTGGGAAGGGAATTGTAAGGAAGGTTTGATGAATGAATGAATAAGAAGGATTAATAGAAAACTGAATCTGTGAGTAATCTGGTGCGAATTTTTGGTAATTTTTGTATTGTGTGTTTTTTATCTTTAAGCTATGAAGATCTGCGTAAGTGTGTTTCTGGATCTGGATATATTCTGTTCTGTTTATATATTGCTGTATTATTGTCATAAAACCATATAACTATAGATCTAGCTCACGTGGATGCGAACAAAGACCTAATTAACCCTACGCAGAACAAGGTAATTGGGGATTACACGACCTAGCGCAGCTCTGCTTGCTTTACCCATCCTTTCTTAGGGTGCGGAAACCTAGTTCCAGTACCCACCCATACTACTTCGGGTGAGACTTTGACCTGCGCAAGAAGGTCATTGCCGAAAGGGCCAGTAGTATAGGGGTTTGTTGGAAAAACTTGCACACCGAACCTAGGTCAAGACCCCTCAAGCCAACATAAGGCCTCTCCAACTGTAGCTCCAATAAATTTCTTGTTCTTCTTCTTCTGTGGGCAGTTAGTGGAGAAATGCCCATGTTCGTGACAGTGAAAACACTTCACCTTGGACAAATCCTGCTTATTGCCTTTAGTTTTGGATTTTGAAGGAGATTTCTTCCCCTTCCCTTTCCTTACTTTGGCAGCCAAAGTGAAATTCTCTTCATCTTCATTCTTTGATGAAGAGCCATCCCTGGTACCTCGCATTATCTCTTCCTGCACAAGATCCGACCAAAGTCGCTCCCATCCCGGAAGTTTCTCCCGTATATTGGTAGAGCCTTCATAGCTATGCCAACTCTTCGGAAGCCCAAGGAGAGCCAAGCTCACCAATTATTCATCATCAATAATGATCCCCACACTTCCCAGTTCATCCAAACAGTGGAAAAACTTCATGAGATGTTTTGGAATACTGTTGTCCTTCTCGATTTTTATTTTTCTGAACTTATCTTTCAGTGCCAACTTCCTCTGGTCACTGCTGCTTTGGAAAAAATCTGTCAAATCCTTCCACATTGAAAATGGAGTGGCCTTCCTATGAAGGTTGGACACAATATGGTCCTTCACACCTTCCAACAGAATTCTTCTTGTCTTTGCTATCTTCTTTTGCCATGCGTCAAGTAATGCAACATCGCTAGATCCCAGCTTAGGAAAATCACTATCGATGAACTCCTTTCGTTCGTTATTCTCCAACACCACCTCCATCCTATCCTTCCAGGCTATGTAATTCGAGCTCCCATCAATGGCATACTCCAATCGCAACCCATTGAAAGACATTTCAATGTATACTCAACTGTCGCACCAAGAATTTTATGAAGCAAATTCGAATTGTCCACCAGCACAAACTCAAAAATTCTTCACAATTGCAATCTTCAAGAATTAACAATGCTCTGATACCATGTAGAAATTATATACAAGATGCATGTATATATCCATATTCTCCTGATCTAACAATATTTATCTTCTTGGTAAATACATAATCCTTCCACTGTTAATATTTTGTGGAAATTAAAATCAATTGCAAACACATGAAGCAATAAAAGCAATTGCACATAACACCGTTGTTTAACGGGAAAGCCTGAAGATGAAAACCCCAACTATCATATATTATGTATCATGGAGATCATGTAACAATCTCATATAAAGATTAGTACATCAAGCTCTCAGTACAATCAATCGTCACACACTAATAAGAAGAAATCTGCAAATCCATGCACCGATTTCTTGCCACCTGATAGCCTGCCTCCACTGTGCAATCCCTATTGAATAACACCCCTGAATGAATTCGAATCTACCTTTCTTGCACTACGCAATCCTCATTGGAAACTCCAATGTGTGTGTGGTGCAATCAATGCATCACTATAGTCACAACAGATAGTCCATCTTGCCCTTTCACCTATCTCTCCACTGGGTCTCCACTGGAACTGACATGCACTGCAGTTAACTACTATATTGCTCAGTTGATTAATGAGTTATTATTTGTGAATTAATTAACTAATTAATTCACTCCACTCTCACTTGTGTATCATTCAGTTAGACTAGATATAACTAGCTCAACTGAGTTTAACTTCATTAACTGAGTTAAAATGAATAACAACTCCATGGACTACTCTTCCAACTCTGTCATAAATTTTCCACTTCAATTCTAACTGAGTCCTCCATGCATGAACCACCAGTAAACCCCAGGAATTGCATAATTCCTTCAGTCCACTGATTTGACAAATCTGTGCACTGAAATTAAGTTCTCCAAGAGAATAAATTGATGTTTATTGTCAGATTATTATTAAGAGCTAATAATAATCGACATTTCTATTTTTAGATCAACGATATATAAATAGACTTCGCCCAATATTCTAAAAATATAATTTCATCTATTTTTCCAACTTGACCAATCATCCAAAAATAGCATCTTGCAACTTATGAAATATGATCACCATGTCTAAAAATAGACATATTCAAAAAATAGACTTGCACCTAAAAATAGCATGCAGACCCACTTAGTGAAGGTGACTCATTTTCACTAAGCTCATCATCTTGTTGAATCTCAACACAAATTGGAGCTTCCTGCTTCTTCACGAGTGAATCCATTTTTCCATGTTTCATGCTTAAATAAGGTTATATGTGACAAACTTCCAGTTCAAACAATATTTCCAGAACTTGATGAGGAAGAAAAAATCATATTCGAACCTAAAACAGTCACGGAAACAAGAACTCGACAGCTACGAAATCGATCAATTTCTGAGTATCTCATCAAGTGGAAGAACTTACCCACTGAAGATTATACATGGGAGGATGAGAATTTTATACAGGAGCATCTAGAGCTACTCAAGCATTGAGGACAACACTTTTTTGAAAAAGAGGCGCATGTTAGGTCTTCATATTACTAGTGTAGTCCCTTATTGTTATTAGTGTAGCCCCCTTATTGTTATTGTTGTACCCCTGTAACCCCCATATTGTTATTATTGTTACCTTACATTATTATTGTTAGGTCGGCTAGGATTATATTGAGACCCCATGGACTCCTATATATAGAAGGAGGTTCTGTCATTTGTATCATCCAAGAATTGTTCATTTATGTAATGTATTGGAGGTTTCCCCCTCGAAGTGGCTGATTTATAAGGCGTTGATCTCTATTTTCTTCTATTTTTGGAGCTGGTTTCATAACACATTAATTTACCATTTATAGGAAATTGGACAACACATTTTCATATTGGATACATCGTCAAATATCTGACAATAAAAGAACACACCTCAAATATTCGATGACAAAAGGGATTATAGGAAACCATCAGATAATCAACAATATATGACAACCTTTGAATATTCGACCAATATATAACTTCTATCGGATATTCGACAATAGTCAAGATTTAAAAAAAACAAAAAATTATTTAAAATCTAACACTTTTTTTTTGATTTAGCCATTCCGTTGGATTCAACCATTGGAATATCTACCCAAATGTGGTAGTGCTACATGTACATGCAAGATGCAACAACCTATTGATTTTAAGGATTTCTCTATAATGAGAGTTATTTCTTATGATTCTTTCCTATTTAGATATTATCTTATATTCATTACAAATCATAAAATAATTCCACAAAGAAATTAAAAAATATGCTAAGAAATCATAAAGAGACAACCACAGATGAAGAACACATTATTTTACCCTGGGAAAACCCACATGGGGAAAAATCCAACACCATTTTCAATAGAGAAATATTCAATTCAACAGAGATACATCTCAGTCAATAACTAATTCAAACTTGATTGAGTGTCTCCTCCATCCTAGTCAAGTCATAAGCTGCTCATAGAGATGATCATCCCAACATACTTCGTCTCTAGCCTCAGATTCACTGGCATTCCTTATTCATACTCCATTGGCCTCAAATTGAATTTATGTGCCTTAGATATATTCTCACTGGCCTCAAATATAATTTGTGTACCTTACACCTTCGTTATAGGCCTTAGACTTCGAGCTTGTCTCATACATATGTAAGCTTCATTGCTAGCCATGAGGGAGGATGAATTGCCTCTTATTTATAGGCTGTGTTAGTCTAAATAGGTGCGTCATTCAACTGAGATGACTTGAACATTTGAGGGGCTGGCTTGACTAGGAGGAGGCCGAAATCATCTGTTTGGAGCCTAAAAATTCAATTTTTACAAATTTAAATTTCTTCTTTTTCAATCAGCATGAAGAGCATGTATTCCAATATTTTTCTTTTGTTTCTAGCATGAAGAAAATGCATACAAATACATCAATGGATAAAATATACATTATGAATACTGAGCATTGTTACAAAAATCAACACTCCCTCTTAACTAGGTAGGTATTCATATTGACTATATATATGTTATCACATTGACATAATTTCTCTATTAAAAGGTTATAAAAAAAACATTATAAAACTTGTCAACATCTTTGACATAGGGTAAATCACAAGCATCATCTTTTAAAATCCCTGACATCATAAAAAAATCATCAATATAAACATCAACTACTTGGAATATATGAAACACTATCAACATCAACTAGTAAGTATCAACAACAACTAGTTGGAATACCTGACATACTATTAGCATCAACTAGTAGCCACAACTGATCAGTACCACAGAGCCATCTAGTCAGGAATCCTGACATGTGGAATGCCACAACTAGTCGGTACCACTGAAACAACTAGTTGGTACTACTGACACATGGCATATCATTAAGCATCAACTAGTTATATGTTGTCATTGCGAAAAACACCTTCCAAAATGTTTCCTACACTTGAACATTGTAGCCTCTTTGTGAGATTATGATTTATCGTTTCAATTTGTTCGTAGTAAATTCATGATCATTTGATGTTTTTCTAAAGACTCTAAGTGTTGAAACCACTTGTTTACACATGCTAAGCCTTTGATGCACTCATATGCTCACCCCTTTCTAACAAGTCTAGCAATCAATGTCTACCCTTGAGGCCATGCATTGTGCAGTCTTGGAAAACAATGCCTATGCAGTCCTTAGTGGCAGAAATTGTGCACCTCTTGGAAATTGCGTAGTCCTTAATGATAGTAAATATGAAGTTGATAGATATAGTGACTGTGCAGTCCTTATGGAAAATCAATGTGCAATTCCGACTAATAGTTAAAGCGCAATTCTTCCTGTTAGTGCCGTCACACCTCTTAGTTGAAGCCACCTCACTCTTGTCTATTCTCCTTGTATAAAGAGTCTAACTCAGAGCTCCTTTCAAAGTAATATTTTGATTTCGAACTCTATACACTTCAGAGCATAAGGAAAATTATCTTACTCTTTTTTGCAACTGTACTATCATTTGAGTGAGTTTTCTCAATTGTCGCTTTTGCATGCTTTTGTTTTTGCAAGTGTCGCTTTCGCTTTTGTGATTGTCGATTTTTCTTGCTTCACTTTTGCAAGTGTCACTTTTGTTTTATTTTCCTTTCACATGTGATGCTTTTTATTTCTTTAGATTTTTCAAGTGCAATTTTCACTTATTATTACTCTCATTAGTGTCACTTATTCTTATTTTCATTCTTACATGCGTCGCTTATTTTTTCTTTGTGTTGGCATGTGTCACTTTCACTTGTTTTCACACATCTTAAGAGCAACTTGGAACACTTTTATAGGAACATCCAATGCAATATCTAGTACTAGTTGATTCTATTTATCCTTAGAACATGTGTTGGACACATTTTTATGGCATAACACATCTTTTAGTTGCACCGTGAGACTTGTGTCGTAAAGATACATATAAAGGTTCACACTTGGAGACAAGTGTCATTTTACTATAATTTAACTATATGCCTCTTGGTTTTGGGTATTATGTGTCTTATTGTCAATTTATTGGGTGAATATATGTGTGTGATCATGTATAAGACTTGTTACATGTTACTACTATCTCAACTTATTGATCTCACACTTAGTCAAGTTTGGAGTTCATCCCTGTCCTCACATCTTGCGCAACTCATGAGCATACTCAATGTTATAGGAAAGTGATGAGTACCTTGCACACCCCTAAGTCTTAGTGATGAAATCCTTACCTATCAGACTTGTGCATTGTGGCCATATTGAGGAAAACCTCCTCCAACTGTGCATTAAACATTGGAGTACATACCATCAATCTTGCTGTTCAACCTTTCCGACTGCACAAATCATGCTCCCTCTTTCCATGTATTGTGAATTGTGTCATTGCAGTGGATAGTGGGGTCCTCTCATGACTCTTGCGATTCCCAAATACACAGTACAATGCTCCTCCTCTTGAATAACTATGCACTGTGCAGTTAAAATTCCCTGGCATGCCTCCCTAACTTGCTCAATTGTGAAATCCATTGTCCCGCCTTGCCTCAAATGCACATTGCACAGTTATAGTGGAAAATAGGGCCATATTTCTGTGGCTGTAGTGTTAAAATATGAAACCCTTGAGTCTCTCCCTCATCCACTGCACATTGCGCAGTTATAGTTCTTAGTCTTGCCACTCTTTCTAATTGAAATTGCCCACTGCATAGTCCATGACTTGACTTCACCTTAGCCATTGCATATTTCATAGTTACAGTGCCCAAACCCTAACTCTTAGCCTCCTATCTCTATGCACTGCATAATCCCTAGGCTTCCCTCTAAGTTCTTATTCACTATCTCATCATAGGAAGCCTCACATGAACAAAGGTAGAATAGGTGATTATGGGAGTGATGTTGTCTTGTCATGAATTAATTTATATGTGACATCACCATATAATGGAATGATGATGATCAAAGAGATTAGGAAGAGAGTTTACAAGAAGGACACCTGCAGAGATCAGTCACAAAGATACTATCATGCAAGAATATAGGGACCATGGACCATGAAAAATGGATGAAGATCGAGATGACATGAAAGGCTATATTTCTATAATCATATCCTTTGGACAATGAATATGAAGCATCTTGACGATCAATGTAATGTTCCAAATTTTTCTTCAATAAATTGGAACATTAACTTTTGTCTAAATTCATTTAGGAGATGAATAATTGGGTAAGGAGGCCCAATGACAATAAAAACATAAATAAAATCCCTCTAATATGGAAAGGGATCAGCCATGGAACCAGATTTCACACCCTCATGTGTGAAAGGAGATATTTGCAAAGAGGTTTGACCAAGTCAACCAACGCAGGATATGAGGTGGAAAGCACTACATGGGACAACATAGGAGGGAAGCCTCTAGAGGAAGGGAAACCCTAATTTGAAGTAGGGCCCATGGAGAGCATTCACTTGCTATATATGGAGAGGAGGAGAGCCATTTCCATTCATGCATATGTTTATGATTTCATGTCTATTCAGACATTGTGCATTCTTGGCTGTTTAGAAAGAATTTGGGAAAATCCTGTTTAGGATTTCCTCACCTTATTGAGAGGCCTCTTGAAGGTTGGTTCTTCATTCTCCACATTTCTTGGCTCAAGGCCAAAGCATCCTCCTCGAGGACAACGCTATTTCTGCAACAACATAATATTGTGTTGTAGGGTGTTGCAGTGGAGACTTCACAACACCTCTTCCATTGTTTTTTTTTCAGAGGGAGAGTCTTTCTTGCCTTTGGAGGATCAGTTTGGAAGCTTGAGAGCTGATTTGTAGATCTTGGCACTTGGACACAGTGATATATTCCACTCACTGCGCAGTCCCTCGTAGTGACTGCGTTATTTTCATGGTGTATCTGCAGTGAGGGTTTGCAGATTGATTGGAGGGTGAGATCTCAAGTGTAAGGATCAGCCTTCCACTTTGGAGATCCATTGGAGAGGGTTTACTTCAAATTTCTCATCTACTTCAGCTTTCTTCATTGAGTTCCAGATTTGAGTTGGAGCAGCTGCCCAGCAACTCTGGCATTTTTTCCATTTTGTATATTTCAGCCAATCCTTTAGAGGATTGATGTATTATTGTTTCTAAGGGTTAGAGCTTTGCTCCCCAATTTTATTTGAGCCATGTATTATCATATTCATGTATTGACATCATTTTTCAGCAGCATTCTATCATAGACTGCGTCCTCATAGCCTAGGTTTATGCAGAAATAACACTGTTCTTTCATATTCATGTACATGTATTGCTGAGGCTTGCATTTCATTTCTTGAGAGGTTGTTTCCTCAAGGACTTGTACTCTTTTACTGCTATAACATTATTCTTGGCTATTCATACATCTTCTTGTCTCACAGCTCATAAAATAACGCTGTCCCTTCATGGTATGCTCATGTATATGTTTGCATATTGCTGTAGCTCACTTTTGAGTGGGGATTCTTCAAGAAGCTCTATAGACAGAGTCTGAAAAGGGCCAGATAGCCTCCAGATCTCACACTTCCTTGGGAAGGTGACACATCCGGTAAATTCCCCTTCAGTCGATATCTAAAATAGATTGCTGATTGCTGACATTCCTGAAAAAGGAACATTACAGTGGTATCGGAGCAACTTTCTTGGCTCAGCCTGTGAGTCTAAGCCCAAGAAGATCAGAATGTTGAAGAAGATGATTTTATTCTCATCTATGTTCAGATCCAGAGGATACCTCTCCAAGGAGGTCAAGAAGATTGAAGAAGAAGAAGAGGAAGTACCATGCACTTCCTATTCTCATCATGAAGAAGACATTGAGCATGGAAGACACTTGGATTATCAGATTCTAAGTGATTACCTTGTTGAGTATAGATCTCAACCTAGAGCCTTCAAGGATACTCTGGATTTTTCTCATTTCATCTAGCTAAAGGAAGAGAAGAGACCATGTAGCAGAAAATAAATCAAAGGCAATAGATTTCTATTGTCTACCTTTGATGGGTCATCTACTGCAAGAACTTGGTGAAAGATTTGGTAGCATTCTTCTTTCGACATCCTGTGATAGAGAAAGAAGCTGTTGAAATCTCAGCGTTGCACTTGAAGGGTGAAGCCTATGATTGGTGGAGCAGCCACTTGAGCCATGAAGGGGTGAAACCTTTTGCAAAGTTCATCCAATGGTTGATCAAAACCTTTGATAATGAGGGGGCAAAGAAAGAAAAGATCACATCACCACTTGAGGAGCCTTGTGATAACTCTGTCACACTCATGGAGGAGCAGCCACATGAATCAACAGTTGGGGTAGCCAACACTTTTGGGGAAGGAAATATTACAACACTACAAGAAGTTCCAAATGCACATCAAGGTATGAAAAGATTTCCACATTCCATTGTTGCAGCAAATTATTTTGATCAATGTGAATATTTACTTTTGCATGACCAAGGGTCAAATCCCATTGCTACTATAGAGAAGCTTGGTTGCACTGCACTGTGCAACATGGAAACACTCAAGAAGGAATCAAACCATCATTCTCATGAGCCATTTTTGGGTTGTACATCACATTGGAGGTTGGGGTTTAAAGCCTTGAAGATTGATGGTAGACAACTTGGAGTAAGAAACCATTTCTCCCTTCAAGATGACATTTTCTCAATGAAATCCTCTCAGCTCAAAGAGAAACTTCTACTTTTAGATCCAAGACCTCATTGGTTGGAAGACTATTGATAAAAGGGAGGTCTCAAAGAGAGATCTCATTGGAGGTGCACTTCAACACACCATGGAGTGCAATGCTTTTCTTCCTTTCTCACAAGAACAGATAGAAGATGGAGGACATCTTAGGATGGATAACATATCTCATGCTTATGTTGGACATTCCTTGAGCCATACACATCATTATGGGAGGTTTTTTCCTACCACCTATTTGGGTCTTGATAGGGTCTTATTTATCCTTGAGAAGATTTCATTTCAAAATACCATGAAGTGCAAAGACATGAATTTGATTTGGGAGGATGGTAGCCCTCATGGGAGGAGTACCAAGATGAGGAGAAGAAGGAGGCATCCACAAGTGATGGAGTGGATGTGGTTGATGAGCAAGAAGCTAGGGGGCTACTTGCAGATCTATGATACCGGGCAGCAGGAGGCTCGGCTATGCTGGTTACTGTTGAAAGAGTTTGGCCATCACTTGGCAAACACTCTTCCTAAGAGTAAGAGGATGGATACTTGCATCATTGAGAAACATAGAGTATGGATGCATGGTGTTGATATGATACTCATATAATTCATTATGTATTCATCACATGATTGGTATGATGGAATTATGGGGAGGCAGCAAAATATTTTTTTGCTTTGCTTGTTTCTGGGAGAGCAAGAGCAGATTTTCTCTCACACTTTGCATGATGTTGCAGGAGGAGGAGATGGAATTATCTCCTTTGTCTTGGATGATTTGGAAGATCTTCCATCTTGGGGAGTATTCCATATTTGTTGCAGCATTATTGGAGGAATCTTTGACAAGGAGCATGTCAAAGAACAAAGTTTTTTATTGATAGGGGCTTATTTGCATAAGCTCACAATGCTGTCACTTTGGAGCAAAGACTTATGGATGAAGTGTGCCCAACGGAAATGTGGTGGATCCATAACCCACAGGTCCCAGGATAATTTCATATTTTTTGCACTTGATGAAAAAATAGGAGGTAATGATTATGAAGACATCTATCGCTATGGCATATTCTTCTTAACTTGGATTTCCGAGCATGAGGAGGATTATCTTCTTGCAACACATGGTTCATTCTTCTTCATAGCATGCCAACACACTATGGAGGACTCATTCATGGATCCATGTACCATCTTAATTCTAGCATATTGTGAAAATTTTGTATATACATTCATTTATTTTCACACTCTTACCATTCTTATGCAGTGCATTGCTTCACAAGAGGGCAAGCTTGTCACTTTGCTCCATGAGTTTTATTGGGCCAATCTACATGATGGAGGCAACCATCTCTTTTGTAGCCTTGGGAAAATGTTTAATCATCACATGTATGTTAATTTTCTGCACTATAACATGTATCATATGAAGGCATGCATGATTAACCATGTAGAAAGAAACATTTTTCCTTGTACTTTCCTCAAGCAACAACTTGTAAAACTGCGCTGTACTTGTTTGGGAAGCTGTTGGTACCTTCTTGCATCACTTGAAACCTTCAGCATTTTCTTTATTTTATTGCTGATCATGAATTCATATGCTGATATAGAGCAGATTTGTAAAGGGAGCATGATTATGAGAGTGACACATGAGATGGATGTGTCCTTGAGTGGGGAGAATTCCCACATTTTCTGCACTACATGTTCTAATGGGAGCTTCGGAGGAGATATGGCCACCATAGCCACATGTTTGTTTGCTTTTGAGGTGGGCCATGAGGTTGATATTCATCCATTGTACAGCCATGGGCAAGTTCTTGATCATGTATTGTTGTTACATTCAGCCATTTAATATCTTTTAGTAGATGTGATGAATCTTGTACATTGCTTGCCATGTAATTTTCTGAAGTTGCAGTGGGTGAAATTGCACTGTATCCTATTGAGATATTGTTTGTATCTTGCACTATCATGTATAACTTGCAGAAAACTTCTCATTGGGACACTCTATGATGACCTTGTCCTATTCATTGTTAGGTCCCTATATCACTAGTATAGCCCCTTATTATTGTTAGTGTAAACCCCTTATTGTTATTATTGTACCCTTGTAACCCCCATTTTGTTATTATTGTGCCCTTAAATTATTATTGTTAGGTCGGCTAGGATCACATTGTGGCCCACTAGGATTACATTATGGCCCCATGGACTCCTATATATAGAAAGGAGGTTTTGTGAATTGTATCATCCAAGAATTGTTCATTTATGTAATGTATTGGAGGTTTTCCCCTCGAAGTGGCTCATTTCTAAGGCGTTTATATCTCTTTTCTTCTCTTTTTGAGTTGGTTACACAACATTTGGTATCAGAGGTTTGGGATTCTAGGGTTTCGCTGCTCCAAACAGGTCATCGTGGCGTTTTCGCTATACCTTTTTTTCTACGAAGATTCAGAAGCTGAAATTTTTAGGGTGCGAAGCGGAAATCTTGAGGAAGGTTGTCTAAACATTTCAGATCTTGGTTCGCAATATTTGAGGAGATATCATCTGTGGAAGTTAGGTATTTTTTCAGGCTCATAAACAGGTCATCGTGGAATTTGCGCTATAAAATTTTTTGTACGAAGGTTCAGAGTCTGAAATTCATATGGTGCGAAGCTGAAATCCTGAGGAAATTCGTCAAAAAATTTCAGAGCTTGGTTCGCAATATTTTTGGAGATATGATCTGTGGAAGATAGTGCTTTTTCAGGCTCCTGAATTTCATCTCAAAGAGGTGATCGTGGGAAAATTTCAATAACTCTCTCTCTGAAGATTGGATTGGAGTGCCGTCAAAATTGGTCACAAGTACACAGCCTGTAGTTTCTTCGCTATCAATTTCAGAGACAAAAGACAAAACAGTGACACGTGGCAAGTCGTACAAGTTCGCTCTACTGAACCAGTCCAGAATTAGGTCATTGTGGGAGATTGGACACAACTTTGTCTTGGAGCATCAAAATCAAGTCAGACCTGTGGCATTTGAAAGAAGCTTCAGAAGGCTACTACAGGGCTGAATTTCAGATATCGAAGATTTTCAAGCACAGAGATAATACAATTTCAATATCGAGCTCCTCAAAGCTAGTAAAAGGTGTGTATTTTTTTTCCGAATTGCATAAGTCTTGTTTGAAGAATCAAGTTGAATTGATTGCAAGGGGCTATTGTAGAATAGATATCAATATTGGAGTCTGAAATGGCCCCTAAAAAGAATTCAACACCCATTAAGACTTTAGAAGGCTCTACTATTACTCATGAAGATGAAGAATGGCAACATGACATGTCAAAATTACAAGAGCAAATGCAACAAATTTCGCTCTCGCAAAGAACAACAAAAAATGAAATGGAAGTTTTGAAGAAAGGCGTGGAAACTAAGATGAATGGTTTGGAAGCCAAGATGGATGGCATGGAAGTCGGCATGGAAGCTAAGATGGATGACATGAAGAATGATCTAAAAGCATACATGGAAGGCTTGATGACAAGCTTAAAACCAGAAATGATTCCTAATGGCGGAAATATAGGAGAAGAACCTCCCGATGAGAACAAAATAAATGTTAATCATGATTCCATAAACTCGAATGTTGGCGGGAAGAACCACCATATTCCAAAAATGGATATGAGGAAGTTTGATGGAAAGGATCCTGTAACATGGATACTACAGATGGAGCAATATTTTGATCTCCATAACGTGCAAACACACAAAAGGTACGCATTGCAACTTTACATTTAGAACAAAATACATTTGTACGGTATCGATGGCTTTGCTCCCGTAAAAAAATTGTCACTTGGTCAATTTTTACCGAGGAAATGATAGCACATTATGAGGATACAAAGAGCAACACCTTCTTTAGCCAATTGATAAATCTCAAACAAAAGGGTTTAGTGGGGCAGCACATTGAGGACTTCCAAAATTGAATATAAGGGTAACTGATATTCCAGAGGAACACAGGATTGATCTCTTCATAGGTACTCTAAAGGATAACATCCAACATGAAGTTCGTGTTTTGGAACCCGATTCATTGGAGAAGGCATTCAGGTTGGCAAGAAAAGTTGAATGTAAAATTATGGCGACAAGGAAGCCTACCAATCAATTCTATAAAGAAGGAAGTGTTTCTATGCCTAGATTTCCACAACCTACAAGGTTGACACCACAAAAATTGGAAGAAAAAAGAGCAAAAGGGCTTTGCTACAGTTGTGATAGCAAATACACTAAAGGTCATAAGTGTGCTGAGAAGAAATTATTTTACATAAATTGTGAAGAAGAAGAAGAAAATGAACAAGAAGAGGATATACACCAGGAACCACCCCTAGAAGAGGAAGAAATGAATCCGACCATATCGTGTAATGCACTGGCAGGAATTACCACTCCTCAAACTCTCAAGATAGAAGGACATATCAAGAAGAAAAAGGTAACAGTGTTGATTGATTCAGGTAGCACCCATAATTTTATTCATTGTAAGGTAGCCAAGGAATTAAATTGTTTCCTATACCCAGCACCAGAATGTCAAGTGATGGTTGCAAATGGAGGAACTATAAATTTCTCTAGGAAATGCCATAATATCAAGTTAACCATGGGGGAATATGTATTGACTAGTCCAATGCTTTCCATTCCTATGGGAGGTGCCGATGTTGTACTAGGAGTACAATGGTTACAATCTTTGGGGACGGTAGCTTTTAATTTTCAAGAACTTTTCTTGAAATTTTTTTCAGAAGGAAAGGAAGTCGAATTACGGGGTATTGCAGGGAAGCCATGAAGGATAATAAGCTCTAATGTCATGACAAAGCTTCTAAAGAAAGAACAGCGAGGCGTAATTGCACAATTATGCTCACTAGAAGTTCCAATATCAAAATCATCTATTTCTGCAGATCTCCAACAAGTCTTGGACAATCATTCCAAGGTGTTTGAAACTCCCAAAGGACTCCCACCTATTCGTGATCATGATCATGCTATTCATTTGATTCCAGGAAGTGTTCCTCCAAACATCAGGCCTTATAGATATCCTTGCTTCCAAAAGAGCGAAATTGAACGTATGATTGCAGAAATGTTAGAGGCGGGTATAATTCAACCCAGTCAAAGTTCTTTCTCTGCTCCTGTAGTGTTGGTACACAGGAAGGATGGATCATGGCGAATGTGTCCGGATTATAGGGAGCTCAATAAGCTCACCATTAAAGACAAATTTCCCATTCCTGTGATTGACGAATTATTGGATGAATTACATGGAGCAATTTATTTTACCAAGTTGGATCTTCGTTCAGGATATCACCAAATTAGAATGAAGACTGAAGATATTCCAAAAACAGCATTTCGAACTCATGAGGGTCATTATGAATTTTTGGTCATGCCTTTTGGCCTTACCAATGCACCTTCTACATTTCAAGGGTTGATGAATTCCATTTTCAAACCCTTCCTTAGAAAATTTGTGCTAGTATTTTTGGATGATATACTAATCTACAGCAGGTCTTGGAAGGATCATGCTGAACATGTTGACAGGGTGCTCAAACTATTGCAGGAGAAACAATTATATGCAAAAACATCCAAATGTTTCTTTGGAGTACAAGAGGTGGAATATCTGGGTCATATTGTATCTCACGAGGGTGTTAAAGTAGACCCTAACAAAATTAAAGCCATTAAGGAATGGAAAGTTCCCACAACCATAAAGCAGCTGCGAGGATTTCTCGGGTTAACAGGGTATTATCGCAAGTTTGTTAAGAATTATGGGAGAATAGCAGCACCTCTAACAACATTATTGAAGAAAGATGCATTTTCATGGACTCCTGAAGCAACTAAGGCCTTTGAACATCTTAAAGAGGCAATGTGTCTAGCACCGGTCTTAGCTACGCCAGACTTCACAAAAACCTTTATCATGGAATGTGATGCCTCAGGAAATGGAATTGGTGTTGTTTTAATGCAGGAAGGAAGACCCATTGCTTTTGAAAGTCGTCCAATCAAAGGAAAGTATTTACAAAAACCTATTTATGAGAAGGAAATGTTAGCAATACTGCATGCACTAAAGAAATGGCGAACTTACCAAATGGGAAGACACTTCAAGGTAAAAACTGATCATGATAGTCTTAAACACTTTTTGGAGCAAAGACTATCGTCAGAAGAGCAGCAAAAATGGGTCACAAAGATGTTGGGTTATGACTTTGAAATAATCTACAAAAAAGGAAAGCTTAATGTTGTTGCAGATGCACTCTCAAGAAAGAATGAAGAGGTGGAAGCATTGCTTTGTGCCATTTCTATTATCCAACCAGATTGGATAACCGAAGCAAGAGATGAATGGAAGAAGGACAAAGATGTATGGACACTCATTCAAAAGTTGCAGCAAGATCCTAGTACATCCGATACATTTAGTTGGAAAAATGATTCCTTATGGTACAAAGATTGCTTATATCTTTGTAAGAATTCCCAACTAAAACAAAATATTCTTTTGGAATTGCACACTTCTCCTTTAGGAGGACACTCAGGATTTTTAAAAACTTACCACAGGGTGAAGAAAGAATTTTTTTGGGATGTCCTTAAATCTGATATTCAAAAGTTTGTGGCGGAATGTTTGGTTTGCCAGCAGAATAAAGTGGAGACAATTAAGACCCCGGGACTTCTACAACCTTTATCCATTCCAAGTCAACGTTGGGAGGAGATTTCAATGGATTTATCACAGGTTTACCGAAGTCCGAAGGCAAGAATGTCATCATGGTGGTAGTTGATAGACTTACCAAGTATGCACACTTTTGTGCATTATCTCATCCATTTAAAGCAAGTACAGTTGCTACTACATTTGTGGACAGAATTCAAAAGCTACATGGAAGCCCAAGGGTTATTGTGAGCGACAGAGATCCCATTTTTACCGGAAATTTTTGGACGGAGTTATTTTCTTGTTTGGGTACTCAATTAGCTCATAGCTCATCTTATCATCCTCAATCTGATGGTCAAACCGAGATAGTAAATAAATGTTTGGAAGGATATCTTCGTTGTTTTGTATCTGATAAACAAACACAATGGGTCAAGTGGTTACCTCTTGCCGAATGGTGGTATAACACTTCCTTCCATACTGCAGCAAAAATGACCCCATTTATGGCACTTTATGGATATCATCCACCATCCATCACATCATCTTTAAGAGAAAATTCGAAGGTTCAAGCAGTGGAAGATCACATCGAGCATCAAGAAGAAGTTCTCCAACTCTTAAAGGATAACCTGAATTTGTTACAAAATTGAATGAAACAACAGACAGATCAACATCGCAGCGAGAGAAGTTTTGATGTAGGAGATTGGGTATTTTTACGGCTACAACCATACAAACAAATGTCCCTCAAGCAAGCTAAGAAGGATAATAAATTATCGCCAAAGTACTATGGTCCTTACAAGGTATTGCAAAAGATTGGTACTATGGCATACAAATTGGAGCTTCCTGCTTCTTCGCGAGTACATCCAGTTTTCCATGTTTCATGCTTAAAGAAGGTTATAGGTGAAAATCTTCCAGTTCAAACAGTATTGCCAGAACTTGATGGGGAAGGGAAGATCATATTGGAACCTGAAGCAGTCATAGAAAAAAGAACTTGACAACTACGGAATCGATCAATTTCAGAGTATCTCATCAAGTGGAAGAACTTACCCACTGAAGATTCTACATGGGAGGATGAGAATTTTATACAGAAGCACCCAGAGCTACTCAAGTGTTGAGGACAACACTTTTTTGAAGGAGAGGCGCATGTTAGGTCCCTATATTACTAGTATAGTCCCTTATTGTTGTTAGTGTAACCCCCTTATTGTTATTATTGTACCCCTGTAACCCCCATATTGTTATTATTGTGCCCTTAAATTATTATTGTTAGGTCGGCTAGGATTACATTGTGGCCCCACTAGGATTACTTTATGGCCCCATGGACTCCTATATATAGAAAGGAGGTTTTGTAAATTGTATCATCCAAGAATTGTTCATTTATGTAATGTATTGGAGGTTGCCCCCTCGAAGTGGCTCATTTCTAAGGCGTTTATATCTCTTTTCTTCTCTTTTTGAGTTGGTTACACAACATTCATCATGGATGGATTGTTTTGGGCCGGCATGTTCTTCATTGTTGGAGGAGAACTCTTTGGAGGATTGCTCTTCACCTTGCCATTTGAGGGAAATAATTTTGCAGCCCAGGATCAGCACATACTCTACACTTATCATAAGTGGAGAGGAGGACAGCTTGGGGTAGGCTACAATGCTTGCCATGTTCATATTTTCAACCCACCTTCATTTCCGGAGCTTGAGGTGGAAGGAGATTTTCAGGAGTTACCTTGTTGGGAGGTGGCTCATTTTGTTTGGATGATTGCCTGGGGATGGACGATCCACATGGGGGAAAAATTCCTCATTATATTTTAGCCTCCATGCCTTGAGTGGAGATTCTTCAGTTCTATCCTTGCAGTTGCTTGGGGACAAGCAACATTTGGGAGGGGAGGACTGTAATGTTCCAAATTTTTCTTCAATAAATTGGAACATTAATTTTTGTCTAAATTCATTTAGGAGATGAATAATTGGGTAAGGAGGCCCAATGAAAATAAAAACATAAATAGAATCCCTCTAGTATGGAAAGGGATCTGCCATGGAACCAGATTTCACACCCTCATGTGTGAAAGGAGATATTTGCAAAGAGGTTTGACCAAGTCAACCAGCGCAGGATATGAGGTGGAAAGCACTACATGGGACATCATAGGAGGGAAGCTTCTAGATGAAGGGAAACCCTAATTTTAAGTAGGGCCCATGGAGAGCCTTCACTTGCTATATATGGAGAGGAGGAGAGCCATTGCCATTCATGCATATGTTTATGATTTCATGTCTATTCAGACATTGTGCATTCTTGGCTGTTTAGCAAGAATTGCTGGGAAACTCCTGTTTAGGGTTTCCTCACCTTATTGAGAGGCCTCTTGAAGGTTGGTTCTTCAGTCTCCACATTTTTTGGCTCAAGGCAAAATCATCCTCCTCGAGGACAGCGTTATTGCTGCAGCAACATAATACTGTGTTGTAGGGTGTTGCAGTGGAGACTTCACAACACCTCTTCCATTGCTTGTTTTTCAGAGGGAGAGTCTTTCTTGCCTTTGGAGGATAAATTTGGAAGCTTGAGAGCTGATTTTCAGATCTTGGCACTTGGCCATAGTGATCTATTCCACTCACTGCGCAGTCCCTCTTAGTGACTGCATTATTTTCATGGTGTATCTGCAGTGAGGGTTTGCAGATTGATTGGAGGGTGAGATCTCAAGTGTAAGGATCAACCTTCCACTTTGGAGATCCATTGGAGAGGGTTTACTTCAGATTTCTCATCTACTTCAGCCTTCTTCATTGAGTTCCAGATTTGAGTTACAGCAGCTGCCCAACAACTCCGGCATTTTTTCCATTTTGTATATTTCAGCCAATCCTTTAGAGGATTGATGCATTATTGTTTCTAAGGGTTAGAGCTTTTCTCCCCTATTGTATTTGAGCAATGTATTATCATATTCATGTATTGACATCATTTTGCAACAGCATTCTATCATAGACTGCATCCTCATAGCTTGGGTTTATGCAGAAATAGCAGTGTTCTTTCATATTCATGTACATGTATTGCTGAGGCTTGCATTGCCTTTCTTGAGAGGTTGTTTCCTCAAGGACTTGTACTATTTTACTGCTATAATATTATTCTTGGCTATTCATACATCTTCTTGTCTCACAGCTCATAAAATAACGCTGTCCCTGTTATCACTCAGGTTTTCCTTGAAGTTGTGGAAAAGGAAAGTATACCCGAGGTAACCACAAACCAACCTTCAGATGCAGAATCTAGCCAATCTGCATCCAGAGAGGGCTCTCTCTTTATAATTTATCTTTGTTCTTAGAAAGTTTTAGGCTAGTTATAGATCCAAGAGTTTGTTTGAAAATGGTGGAATCCACAAACTAAGGGCAAGGTTGAAAGTTTTCAGTCCATTGGGCTATGGAGTCAAATGATGGCTTTACTGGATTTCTATTCTACGCACAAGATGGCTTTACAGGGCAAGATAGCTAGACAGAGAACAATCCTTAAAATTTAAAGTGGATGGGATGAATTTGAAGGGATGAAAGGCAGCTAAGAATCTTTCACCATGTTCAAAATAAAGAAATGATATGACTACAAACAAAGAGCAATGAAGAATTCTTTATTATAGTAATCAACAATGTTTAAATTAGCAAAGCAAGAGCATTTAAGAATTCATGCTTATAACCAATTCAGAGGAAAACATTAAGAACAATCACATCTGAAATCAGAGTACAATTAAGTAAATTCTGATTCAATCCTTTATGTAAATTATTCAGAAATGGACATAATGATATTATGAACTGATATAAAATTTAAGACAAAGAGTAGAAAGACTTATTGAACTGTAGTCCAACACATGAATCCTGCAACAAGTCCAGTGCTTTCAAATCGTCATCCAGCAAGCCACAAGTAAATTTCTCCAAAAGCTTTTATTCCGAAAATCTCAGTGTTACAGCAGAGTAATAGAATCCACCCCAAATGCTTCCAAGAGTGGAGTATTTATACAAATTCTAAACTAAAATATCTTGAAACAAATATCAAAATTGGTTCACAAATCTCTCCAACTATTTACATAAATAGAACTAAAGTAAAGGACACTCAAACTATTTGGCACTATTTTTGATGGATAGGTGATGACAAAGAGGAGAATTTGAATCTGATCCAAATCTTAGTTGATGATGAGGCATCCAAGTCACTCACTGTTTCCTTTCTTTGTGCAATCTGCTCCAACAATTCTGCAAACTTAGGGTCCAATGATATCTTCGTATTTCTCAATCCGTAATAGATATGTAAAAAGTGAAAGAGGTTATTGTGGATTAATATGTTGGTGAGATACACCTCTTTCAGTTTCCCAAAATTCCTCTCCAGATGTACATAATATTCTCTGTAAAAAATATGTGTAAAACAGAGTTTTACAGAGTCTGAAAAATAACCTCTAAATATGTGCATTTATTTCTCATTCTGAAATCACTGTGCAAAAAGTGAGATAGGTTTTTGTAGATGGGTCCCTTAGGAACATAAACCTCCTTCAGTTTTGTAAAATGTATTTCTAATTGGCCACAATATTCTCTGCAAAATGATGACTTGACTGTAATTTTCTGCAAAAAGTGCTTTCCAACTTTGTTTAATATTTCCAAAACCATAATAGCTGTTAGAAAAGTGAGAGAGTTTTTTGTAGATGGTACTCTTAAGAAAATAAACCTCCTTCAGTTTTTCAAAATTCATCTTGGATTGATCACAATAGTTTCTGCAAAACTATGACTAAAACATGCAATTTCTGCAAAAATGTTCCTTCTTGTTGTGTTTTTCATCTTTTTACTTTTTTTGCTCTTTTGACTGTTTTACTTTCACTTTTAGAAAAAATTCACTATTGGTGAAATTTATTTTCATCTCTTTTTACCATTTTACTGCCTCTGTAATTACTTTTACTGTTTTACCTTTGACTGCTCTATAACTTCATTTTAACTTGCACTCTGACTTTTACCTGATACACTTTAACCACTGATACTCTTTAACTGTTATGCTTTTCCTATCCCTGTAATTTCTCATTTCACTTTTACCATTCACTAGGAACATTTCATCATTCTAATCCCTCTCTGACTTTGTATACAAACTGTTTGTTGAATGAAGATATTGAATTAAAATCTGAGAATTTGGAGTAAACAATTTTGTCAACTAGTATTGAAATTGTTGGTCCAAATCCATATTCTGATGGTAACCTGCTAAAATCAAACAATTTGTTAATGAAATCCAGGTCTCTATGAGGAGCGTTCAATGGGGCAACATTTAAAGCCACAGGAGCTTCCATTTTGGTTCTTGTGGATTCAAAATGGAAATTTGGCTAATGGTGAGGAATTGAGTAAATTCACGGGAGAAACAGGTCAATTTGCAGGTTCGGGGGGAACAATTTTCAGTCGTAAAACTCAGGGAATGATCTTAGGACTAAGATTTAAACACTGATTTCAGTGAAAAACAAGGAAAACAGAGTTTCGTTTGAAGTTCGGGGCGTAAAGGATAAATACCTGTTTTTAGACGGAAACTGGTTCTTTGACAGGTAATGAGCAATGGCAGGGACGTTCTTCAACACGGGCGCAGCAGAATTTTGGGGCGAAATGGTCAATTACAGCGGAAATTTTGAAAATCACAGCGGGAGCAACGTTCTTCTCAGAATAATGAAAATGACTAAAAAACACGAAAAATGGCTTATTTACAAGTTAAAAGGGTTTTTTGCTTTTTCGAGGTGTGACGTCATGGTGGTACGGGATGACGTGTGCAGAGTCGGGCGGTAAGTGGTAAGCGGGAAGTTCCCGCACCGCTTTTGGTCGAGGGCGGTATTGATCGCAGGGGGAGCGATTCCATAGGATAATCGCCACGTGGAAGTCTGACTTTTCAAAAACCGCCCATCCCCCGCTGGTTAACATGCTGGCAAGGGATGGGCAGCGGGATTAACAATAACCGTTGATCAACGAATGAGCGATCCAACGGTTGAAGCGATGGGGGAACAAGCGGAAGTTTCAGGTGTGGGCCCGTCGGGCTTTAAAATGATTTAAGGTTTAATCTAATCACCCCGGGAGATATTTAATAGGCGGAAAAGGTTATTAATTAGTCCCGATGACTATTTAATCCCGTATGCGTAAAGAAAGGGGTTGCAGCGGGGTTTGGTTAAGTGGATTGCCAGGTGGACAAACCACGGTGGCACGAAACTTTTCGGAAGTTTTATTCATATTTTTGTATTTAAACATACATATGGCATGTTTAAAGTTTTTGTATATATATTTTTTATTTATATGGTAACAAACAAATATTATTTAATTACCATAAGGGCGGGATTATAATATAATGATAATTTTAACCAAAGGGCGTATAGTGGGTTATTATTTTAAATGTGCGGGGATATAAATACTTTGGTTAAACTTTATAATAGAGGGGTTTTTTGGGTTATTTATAAAAAAGGGAGTTATATACTTAGGATAGGGTATTTTATTAGGGATTTAGTACAATAGAGTTAAATGTAAATATGGAAAAGGACAAGGAAACTCAAAATATTTTTGCACATCTAAGAAATTGATAACTTCTGAAGTAATTTGCAATATATTATCTTCAACACTTAAACTTAGAATAGCAAGTTATCTTGAGGGATTTTTATGGAATTTTGCATGAGTTTCCTAAGTAAAATAGGATTTTACTTAGGACAAAGTTTAAGATGGAAAATTATAATGATGGATTATCACAAGTACTTAGGTCTTTTTGATCATTAGGCCGAGGGTCCGGTCCCTCCAAAAGTCAAGGAAATGCCTTGAGCCCCTTTGATCTCCAAGTACCTTAGTACTTTGGTGGAAATTAGTAAAACTTTAAGGGGAAAGTGATGAGGGAAGTTAATGATTTTGACTTTGCTTGCTGTGATTTTCCAGTGTATTTCCTGCTTCAGTATTTGTGATGAAAGTAAAGGATAAAAAACATGTAGCAGCATCATTCATCAGATAAAACTTTGTAACACCATCTACCTACCCTATCTACTACTACCATTTTCACTTCTTTATTAGGGTGCATTTAGACTTGCAAACCCTTATCAATCTTCTTTTCTTTTACATGGTAAATCTATCTATTTCTACCCTTATTACATCCAAGGGCTCATATTAAACTGTTGAGCACCTTTTATTAACTCTACCTATCTACTTATCTGCCAAGATTAAACTGTTTGGTCAGATATTTATTCTCTATTCTACAACATGAAATTGAAAATGAATGAGTCAAGTTTAAACAGTTTGACTCTTCATAAATTGTGGCAAAAGTTTGACAAGCTGCACACAATTTGTTTATTACATCAGAGTAAAAGTAGTGGCATTTAGACTTGCACACTTTCCTTGGTCTATTTTTTTTTGCTTGGGGTTCATTTCTTTCACTTTTTTGACCATTTTATTCTTTTTACCCTTTGATTTCTCTTTTAGGGTATACCCTCTTTACATTTTTAAATTTTTTTTTTTGATTTTTTGGTTTTTCAAGAATATGGAACACCTTTGCTCAAGAAAAAGGTTTGAACATATTCCATAGTTTAATCAAGCCAATCATGAAAAATGACACCTATTGGTATAGGAGTCTAACAGTCCCTTCATGGTATGCTCATGTATATGTTTGCATATTGCTGTAGCTCACTTTTGAGTGGGGATTCTTCAAGAAGCTCTATAGACAGAGTCTGAAAAGGGCCAGATATTCTCCGGATCTCACACTTCCTTGGGAAGGTGACACATCCGGTAAATGCCCCTTCAGTAAATCTCTGGAATAGATTGCTAATTGTTGACATTCCTGAAAAAGGAACATTACAGTCAATAATTAAGAGTTGAAGACAAAAGAAATAAAGTAGCTTGGCCTTTATTCACTATGAAGTCTTATGTTATCATCACCAAGTCATGACCTTTCAAAGTATCATCACAAATTCATATGTGGTCAATGTATTTTGCCACATTATTTTTGGAATTTAATTATGTAATTTCCAAAAAATGAGAAAATGTAAAATGTGTGGAAGACCAAGGGTCCCATAAGGAATATTAAAGTTCACTAGAAAGTTATAAAGTCATGTAGAAGCTCAAATTTCAGATAGGAATTCGAAAAGTCACATGGGAGCTCAAGAGTCACGAGGGAAGGTCAATAGTCACAAGGGAGGTGGAGAGTCACCTAATTTGTTATATATACACCCTCATAGCTCAAGAAACAGGGAATTTTGGCTTCTCTAGCTTGGTATAGGAGAGAATATATTTATTTGGAGGAGAAAATTGTGAATTAATGTTCCACTATTGGGGCTACTGTTGCATCATTGTAATCATGTATCTTGGGACTTTCACTTAATATATGAATCTCTAAGAGTCGACACACTTTCATGCATATGTCGTGAATGATTATGAGACTATTATTTCATGGTTTGCGATGTATTTTTATGTTAACACATACTATTGAAAATGAAATATTTGGTTGGAATTGGTATGCATCTTGTTGAATGTGCATTGTTACTTTCTTTTATGATCATTTTTATCTTGTGAAATACTTTGTAGGTTAATCAATAATTATTTCCATGCTCTTCTATGTCTCTTTTATGATAGTACTATTACTTTTCTTCTACAAGTTCACTCTCTCTTTTCCCTTCCGTAAAAATACCTTATATACATTGCGATTGTATGCCTCACAGTGTCAAATTACTTTCTTGTTTCAAACATTGTTTGTATAATACCTTATATTGATAATTGCAGCTAAGGAAAATCCCTAAGAATAATGGTGGCCATGCCTATTATCCATGAGGCGCCTAATTCAAAAAAGTGTGCTCTAGTTGGGACTTCATATTGGGGAGTCCCCTGTGTTGGTGGAATTCTAGCACCGTGAACACGTTGCTCTATAAGTAATGGAAAATCAAGGTTATTGAATATGATAATTGAATATCCTTACTTTATAATTAATCGTGATGTTAGTTTTCCTTTTATTACTTTTTATTTCTTTTTCATCAAGGATTTACCAAAACAATGAAATTCACAAAGGGACAAAGTACACTAGAAATAGGATCCAAGCTAGGGAAAAACACCTCTAAGGGAAAAAAAAGAGATAATAGTTCTATTCTTATAGAATAAATTCAAAATGAGACTCCCAAGACCCAAATACCAAATTCAAAGTTCCTCCCAGCACCAAATTAAATCTTCAACAAGATCTCTTCAAATGAGCCAAATTATTCCAAAGTCAATGAAGGTAAAAATCGGTCAAAGCAACTTCAGTCAAAATCTTGGCCATGTAACTTGAGGTTTGGAATTGTGGGCTACAAATTTTGCCCTTGCAATTTTCCACAGAAACCCTAAGCAACTTTGCACGTGTGGACATAAATTTTTTTTCCTAGGAGATATTCTTCAATTAAACTTCTTCTTCTTCTTCATCTTGTCTCATTCCATCTTATTTCTTATTATATTGTTGTATATTGAACTTGTGTGAGTGAGAGCTTCAAATGAGTTGAAGTCCTTCTTATTTATAGCCTTATTGAGGAGTCGAATAGGCCTCTTTAGGCAAAATTTACCATGGTTGGGTCAAATTGGTCTTGGAGGAGAAATTGACTTTTATAGTCTTACAAATAATGATTCTTCAATTACAATAAGTCCAAATGGGACTATAGTACATGAAAAAAAATATTCATTTACCTAGAAATCCCTAGAAGCATGAAGAAAATGCTTTAACCTTGACTTGAGCATGAAACCCATGCTTTGAGAAATATTTTTTTTGATCTTTTTATATAAAAAATATACAATATCATGTTCACAAATATCATTATGATTATCAAATATAGTTACATTCTCCAAAACTCCCTCTTAACTTGCGAGGTATTCATAATCCCATCACGAAGTACAAGGAATATCAAATTGAATTATTCTCATAAGAAGAGTTGGATTGATAAGCCATATTTTAAGCATATAAATTACGACCAATATTGTCAACATGGCCTTAACTGACAAGATATTATTATATGAGAGTATAATGTTGGTAGTTTTTATGTGAGACACCACACTACCTCTAAAGTCACATACCCCATAAAAATCTTCACTAGGTATATCCTTTTAGGACTATTCTTATCTTGGATTTCCAACCCTCAAAGAATATCAATCCTCTTCTACTATTCTTATCTTGGATGCCTTAACTCATCCTCAAAGATTATCAATTTATAAGTTCACTTCTATCTTGGATTTTCTAATCCTCAAGAAGTTCCAATCTCGTATGCTTATCTAATCCTCGGGACCCTATCCTTTATTCATGGTCTTCATTAAGAGTTATGGCTATTAGTCCTGGTCTAGTGCATGACATATGAAGAAAATAATATACTGTCCACCGTCACTCCCTCTAGATCAAGGAAGAGATATATATCGAACTAACCTTGCTTCTAAAGTACTCAAGCTTCTTGTTTGGTAATGCCTTTGTCAGAATATCAACTACTTGTTCATCTGTAGGAATATAATGTATCTTCACAACCCATTCTCGTACCAGGATTATAATGTAGTGATACTTATTGTTTATATGCTTTGTGCTAGCATGAAATACTGGGTCATATGTCAATCTTATGCAACTTTCTTTGTCACAATGTATACATGTAGGGATTAATGGTCCTTCAAATAAGCCTAATAGAAACTTTATGATCCAAACAACTTCTCTACAAACTTCACTTGCAACAACATACTCAGCTTCCACACTAATCAAAGCAACAATATATTGCTTATTTCTTATCCATGAGATCATGGAAGATGCCAAACTAAAGCATCCACCTGTAGTGATTCTTCCATCTATCTCATTTCCACCCAATCAGAATCTATGTATCCCAAAAGTTGGATTTCATTACCAACATATATATGGGAGTGATGCATGGTTCCATAAATATATCTTAAATTGACTAAGGACATTTACTAAAAAACAAATTTCAGGTATAGTATTCACAAGATACATTAAGGATCCAATCAGCGGTCTATAGAAAGTATAATCCACCACACTAGAATATGAACTCCTCAAGTTCTTTGTATTAGTAATTGTAGGATTTGTCATTGAATTGCTATCCATCATGCCAAATTTTTGTAGTATCTTGATCACATATTTTCCCTGACCAATCTATATTTCACCTAGATTCTACCAAAATTATAGTCCCAGATATTAATGGATAAGCCCAAGATCCTTCATGTCAAATTTGATTGTAAATTACCTCTTGCATTCCTGAATTTGATGTTCTACACTTGTAACAAGTAGATGATCCACATATATAAGTATGATAACTAGGTCATCCTTGACCACATTGATGTAGAGGTTAGGATCTGTAGAACTCTAGACAAATCCAATTCTCAATAGGTATGCATTCATCCTAGCATACCATGCTCTAGGTGCTTGCTTTAATCCACATAGAGCTTTCTTCAACCTACAACATGTGTCTCCTTCTTATGGACTTCCAATCCATGAGGTTTCTTAATGTAAACTTCCTCATCAATTTTCCCAATTAAAAAGTTTTTTTAAAATCCAATTGATGAATGTTCCATCCTAAAGTGGTAGCGAAACATACAAGTGATCTATATTTCTATATATAGATGTAGGAACAAAGGTTTATCCATAATCAATAAATTCCTTTTGTGAAAAGCCTCTAGCCATAAATAGTACTTTATACTTGTTAATGCTCCCATCCACAACATGCTTTATCTTATATATCCATTTGGAAGTGACTATAGATTGGACACTTGGTCTAGGAACAATTTCCTAGACATCATTCTTCATGATTGACTAGTATTATTCTTGCATTTCATTCTTGTTTAGGTACATATTCATAGGAGGAAGGTTCAAATTCAATGAGATTAGTCATACAAGATGCATAAAAATAATATGTTTTATGTATTTTACTTTCTCTAAAGTTTCCCTTTGCTACTTCATGTCACTCTGCCTCTTGTAGAGTTTTCCTCAACCAAAAAGGGCTCTTACGTGTTTCTTGAATAATAACATGTTGCACATGTTCACTAGGTCCTTCAAAATTTTATTGAATTGATGTAGGATCTTGAGCATCATTAGAGATTTATTCAAAGATGGGTATCTCTTCATCATAAAAATCAATTGGAATATATTTGGATCTCTTGTAAGCTATATTTTCATCAAATATGACATCCCTTCTTAGTTCAATATGACGATCCTATTTAATGTATATTATTTATGCATTTGATGAATCAATATAACCAAAAAAGATGCATTTTTTACTGGTAGGATCCAATTTCTTCCTCTTATCTTTAGAATGCGTATGTAAAATAGACATCCAAATATTTGAAGATGATCCACACTAGGATTATTTCCTGTAAATGCTTATTCTGGAGTCATATTGTTGAGAATATTATGAGGACTTTGATTCTGCAAGTAAACAATTGTTACCGATGATTCTCCCCATAATAATTGAGGAATATTTTGATCATGTAACATGGTTCTTACACATTCTTCAATTTTTTTGTTCTTCCTTTTAGCCACAACATTTTTTTTAGGATTATAAGGAACAATTATCTCCCTCTTAATCCCTGCTTCCTTGCAAAATACTATAAGCTCTTTGGAGATATATTCTCCACCATTATTAGACTTTAAATTCTTGATATTATTTTCTGTCTTATTCTCTACTTCATTCTTGAATTCTTGAAACTTCTCAAATACATCATATTTTATGTTGAGGAGGTATAACCATGTTTTCCTAGAGAAATCATCAATGAATGTCACTTAATATTGATGGCCTCCAACATATTTTACTACCATAGGACCACACACATTAGAGTGTATGAGATCTAAGATTTCCTTTGATCTGGTATCAATTCTCGCAAATGATTTCTTCACATTATTTCCTAGAGGACATCCCTTACATACTCCATGTTCTTCCTGTAATTCATGGATGCTAATTACCATTTGATTCATAGATGGAAATATATTTTAGTTAAGGTTTCCATACCTTCTATTCCATAGTTTAGAAGGGATAAAACATAAGTGTGTTAGGTCTTGAGGGAGAGGTTTAAGAAGTCTATATAGCGTCCCCTCATGAATCCAAATTATTTTAGTATGTTCAATTATAGAGCCCTTTCCCCAATGAAAAATTTTCCATCAAGAAAAGAAATCCTATCACCTTTATCTTCTATACAAGAAATATAAAGTAAAATTTTCTTCAAACCTGGAACATATAGTATGTTTTTGAGGAGAATACTTCCACTTGTCTCTAGCTCTAACGAAGTAGACCCAATTCCTTTTAGTGGATAGCTCTTCCCGTCTCCAATTTTGACTGAATGTGAAGAGGTTTCTTTTGACAAAGTATGGATTTGACTACATCTACCTGTAATATTTCTGGAAGCTCCACTATCGATAACCCATACATTATCATCCTTGAAAGTGCTAGAGAGAGTAGAGAATAAACTTCCATCCATCACGTCTTTTGTTAGCTTGGAGATTTCCTTCAAGATGCATTATTTGATAGTTACAACGAGGGGCCTAAGAAACATGAAACCCTTCCTCATAAACCTTTCCATTGAGAATAAAGTCCCAACTAAGATGTTATATTCAATGTACTTCTTGCACCATAACGCTGATACCATGTTGGAAAATCAAGGTTCTTGTATATTAAAATTTACTCTCATTACTTGATAATTACTTGTGATGTTAGTTTTCCTTTTATTTTTATTTTATTTCTTTTTCATCAAGAAATTACCAAAACAACGAAGATCCCAAAGACAAAAAGTACATAATATATAAGCTCCAAGCCAGGGAAAAACCCCTCCAAGGGGAAAACCCAAAAATAATATTTCTCCTCTTATAAGTTCAATTCAAAATGAGACTTACAAGACCCAAAGACCAAAGTCAAAGTTCCTCTCAAGCACCAAGTCAACTCTTCAACAAGATCTCTCTCGAATGAGCCAAATTCTTCCAACATCAGCGAAGGTCAAACTTGTTCAAAGAAACTTCAGTCAATATCTTGTCCATGCAACTTGAGGTTTGCAATTTTGGCTTGCAACTTTGGCCCTTGCAATTCGCATAGAAAACCTAGATAGCTTTGAATGTGTGGAAAAAAAAAGGTGTTTTCCCAAGGGATCTTCTTCACTTCAAATTCTTTTTATTCTTATTGTCTTCGTCACTCTTATTTATTGATATCTTGTTCTATATTGAACTTGTGTGAGTGCTTCAAATGAGCCCATTAATTATATTTTGAATCTCGCATCTTAAATGGCTTCTTCCCAATCATAATACCAGGAGGCTTTTTTAATAGATCAAATCTTACAATTCCAGTGGAAATCATTCATAACTTATCACAACTCAAGTTAGATGGAAAGGGTCCAACAATAATGCTTGGGAATATGATTTTATTCATTAAATTTTTTATTCCTAATGGAATACATTGTAATTTTTCTTAGGCTAAATTTTTTACCCTTACAATTAAAGTTTGTGTTAAGCACTGGTGTCATACATTACTAACTGCTTCTATTCATTCATTTGAACAACTTGTTAACGATATTTGTGAAGATTTAGATATGTATGATTATAAATATTTATATAAAAGGATCGAACAGCTTAGAATAAAACCCGGTGAATCAATTGAGGATTTTCTTGATTGGTTTCTTCATCTTTTCTATGAGTTTCTTGAAAAATATATGGGTTCATATTTCTTTAGTAAGAAGTTTCAACATTTGGTTCTAGTCTCGAAAATTTTTATACCATATTCTCCTGATGAATTTTCTCTCCCAACTTTTTTCAGTAATGAGGCACCTCCATCCTCAGAGGGAATCTATTGTAAAAAATATACCAATGAGATTCAATATGATATTATAATGTACTAAAACAAGATACTAAATTGTTCTACAATTTGCAGAAACAAAACATGATCGCACAATGACATATATGCAAGTCACAAAACACAAGATGTATATAGGGAAATAAACTGCTCAAAACCCCTCTATCGCTATATTGAATATGGTCAAGATCATGAAACAATACAATGCTATTTCCCTTCCTGAGAAAAATATGCACTCTGCTGACTGTCTCACTCTGATCTTGCTTGAATTTGGTTTACAATCTAAGCAAAATCGGTGAAGTATTTAACCTTTTTCTTGCCTCTACCTGGCCTGCCTTGCTTATGCATTATTTGGATAATTTAACCCCTATTAATTTGGAAATTCCCAATTAATGATTACACAATACTTCAAGGCCTTACCGATGACCTCATGCATGACCTGTACAATTTTCTAATATTACAACTGATATATCTCTTGCCTTTAACCTCAGTCTCAACTGGGCCTTCCTTAGAACTGGCATGCAACAACTATTTATAGCGAATTATCGATTAAAATATTGATCACTACTTGTGAATTAAATCATATTTAATTCACCGGACCCATCTCTAGCTCACTGACTCATTTAGAACTAGTGAAAACAATTTTAACTCAATTTCTTGAGTTAACTAATTACAACTCACAAATTACTATATCCGGACCCCGGAAAAATAGAAAATCCCTTTGCATGCATCCTCTTTGACCTCTAACTCGAATTTACTAAACTAACTAATTCTTCCTAACTCAGTTAACTAATACAAGTTGTCATGAGATGAAATTACAATTTTTCTTCCAATTTAATTAAGGGAAAATTAAATCAAAAGCCTCATATGGTACCATTTCTGGGTGCCATTTTTTGGATTCCATTTTCAATGTTTCTTGTTGAAAATATCAACACTTCCTCTCAAAAGAAAGGAATTCAATCTATCCCAATCTGATACCTTTGGAATGTTCAACATGCAACACTTCTCTAGAGTTGTTTTCCCCTACAACTCCTGCAACTGAATAGCCCCCAAAAAACTGAATCAATGTGATGCATCTATCATCTGAGTATTTGAATGCTATCGATTAATGCATCGTCTACTGGAAAGTCTGTGCTGCTTCTAGCTCTACATTTGTGCCATCTTCACTGCTCTCAAATCTAATCTGCGCTCTAGTATCTAACATCTATCACTCTGATTTATGTCTTCGTGGCATCTGATTGCATCAAGCCTACTGATCCTTCCTGTTATTGTGTTACTGTGGGCTCCTCTTAGCTATGTTTTATCCATGATAAAATCCATCTAAATGGATCCTGCCCAAATTTCTTCTCTTGGGATTATGTCTACACATCACCCCACCTCTCACCTGGTGGTATGGATGCATGTTATCACTATTCCCATATGGATCAAAATGTCCCCCTTCTGAAGGTCTCTGCTTGTGTGGACACCTCCACTCAGTCTCCTCTCTGCTTCTCCAATTGTAGCTACTTCACAACCTTCTGAGACTACTTCTGAGACTACTTATGAGGCTGCATGTTATTGTAAAGGAAAATCCCCTCCGCAGATAGAGGTGATCCCTCTAGCCCTAGGGTGGGTCTAGAAACAAGGGAACATGTTGGTTTCTAAATTCCTAATTCATAAACGAAATGTGGATTGGAATATATGTGCTACCTCAATCCAATGCTCTTGACGTAGTACATTGCAGTGATCCCTCGATCTTTGTCCTTTAGGCCTTGGATTCCATTGGTAGCGATATTCACACACCTTCACAAATATGAAGCAAAAACTAAAAACATACGAGCATACATATTCATTTATGACTATATAACTAGTCAAGGAGAGTCAGAAACTTTAAATATTAACGTAGAAAAAGATAGAACTAGAAATCATTCATGTCATATCAATATATGAAAGGGAGTTTTCAACCCGCACCTTGACACTGTAAACCTCCTTTGATGGGTTCAGTTGGGCACATCTCCAAAGCATTCATTCGTCAATTAGCTCAAAGAGGCGAAAGGCTCAAACTCTCTATCACAACTATGGACTATTCTATGCTATCAGCTCTTGGTCTATTCTAGCTAGCATAATCAACGGGATGAAGAAGAATTTATAGGAGTGGAGGAAGAGCTTTGGGATCCACACATGGTGGAGGAAAGGTTTATCCCTTTGGGAAGTTGCATTTTTGTAGGAAATAGAAGGCCAAAGGGAGAAAATCGACCACATCCAGTCGAACAAACATCCATAATTCCGATCATGAAGCTGTTAGATTTTAGAAGCTTCGTTTCCATATTAAAAAACCTTCCAAAATTAGCTCAGCGTGGGGGTCCTTCAGAGACAAAGCGACCACGATGCGAGGGCTAGTGAAAAATTGGCCATGGGCGCGAGGACATAACCACACAACAACACTGACCCAAAATTACATGTTTCTAAGGGTCTACTTCAGGAATGGTCCATCGACATTTTGTTCTTGGCATGTTAAGTGATGTAATGAAATTAATTATGATGTGTGACAATACATATGGGTCATTATGATGGTAGTATAGTATTTAGAATAGGGAATGCAGGGATGATGGCAAAATGATGTGTAACTGATGCCCCCTAAAAAATGAAGTTTGAGAGAGAGGGATGGGTGAAATGATTTATGAGAACATGCCCAAACCAAAATGCCACTGTTGGAGGACTTGCAAGATCAAGTACGATTGATATCTCAGATACATGAGTATGAGGTATGGGCGCAACCATCCATAATATAGAACATGTAATAAGATCAACGGTATGGACACAACCAACTAGTGAGAAGGATCATAAAATAGACTTAGGTATGATTGCAACCATCCATTTAGAAGAGTCATGTTTACAGTCATGACACACCAAATCGTCCCGCAGCCTCGATTTCATCAGAAAAAACCCAGGGACTTGTGCTTCGTCCCAAATCGAACAAGTACAAATTCAGGCATGTGAATGAATGAACTGAAGTCAAACATGCAAGAAAGTCACCTGATTACCAGCCGATGATGGAAGCTATTAATAGGCGCGAGAGAAACCACCAATAATTACAATGGTTCTCAAGGTACTGCTAGTACAATCCACGAAATGTGAACAATGAACTAGAGTCAAACATCCACGAAATCACCCAATCAAAGGCCAATGATGAGAACCTGTTGTCGAATGCGAAGAACTTGCTATTGAGGCATGCAAGCTCTAAGGTATCAAAAGGGAGTCACTGGATCAACTTCCTAGATAATGAGCTGAAGTTGACAGGAAGTGGTCGATCGAAGGAGGGCCATAATGTTTCCCACATCATCGACATGAGACAAAGGAATGGACTCTATTTCTAAAAACTAATTTCACCTGTATGGACTCTCTTTTCAAAAAAATACATCTTTCTTTATCATCGTAGTTCTACAAAATATTGTGTTGTGTTGCAGGGTGAAACAATGGAGAATCATTTTGGGTGACTTCAGAGCAAGTTTTGCAATGGAGGAAGGCCTCCATCCATTGGAAGGCCTGTAAAGAAACGACTTGGAATTTATTGACATATTTATCATCATTCCAAGGATTATTTTTCTCTACATCACAGTTTCAGTCCACATCTGGTTATTTTAGGGAGGAGTTGCAGGGGTGGTTGCAGTGGTTGTCTTGGGAGGTGATTTCTTCAATGGAGGAGCCATTATTTCATCCAGGGAATCTATTGGAGAAGAGTTGTAGGTTTCTACATCAGATTCAGCCATATCTTCTGATTTCTATTGTTGTAGCATACCTTCAGCCCTAGGGCTGCAGCTTACATTGGCACATTGTGTGCATTTTTTTTAGGAAACCCTCTTGGGTTGTCTTGGAAAGCTGATCTAGTGCTCAGATCTATATGTCTAGTATTTATTGTGGCTTATATCAATATTTTTATATTATTTTATGATCTCCAATTGTAGTTATTCTTAGTATGACACCCTGTAGTAGCCTCTCCGGCATTTCGTATAGCAGCAACATCTCACTTTTGAGAGTGTTTATATATTGGAGGCTTGTGTGATCACATTATATGACATGTGCCTCATTATTTTGTACTTATTTGCTGCATATATGATTAATAATATGGCTCCATATTGGTCTCATGGTTTCATGTGTCAAATATTTTTTGTTGCTTTCATTTTATGAGCTATATTGTTGCTTTTCCCCTTTTGGGATATTACAAATTGAGTCACCATGGGCCCTACATCGTCAAACGTGTTTTGAAAAAAGAGGCCTATGAGCTTATTGATTATGAAGTACATTTTTTTCTTGGTGTGCTTTGCAAGAAATTTTTCCTGCTTATTATTTCTTTGCTTACTATGCATATGTTTGTCACTCCTTATGTCGGTTTCGTTGACGGTGCCTCCCGCACTACCCGAAACCTATCCTCCACGGCTTGGGTAATTTATGATCCTAACAGAGAGTTAGTAGACCTTCAAGGAATTTGTCTAGGACGTACAAATAACAATGTCACTGAACACTGAGCTGTTATCGAAATTCTAACTAAAGTTATTGCCCTCGAAATTTGTGAATTAATTGTAAACCTAGACTCTCAACTTGTTCTCCAACTCAATGGGCATTATTCTGTTAGAAACCCTCAGATTTTAAGGATGTATTTACGTGTTCATTTGTTAGAAATGAATTTTTATTATATTACATATCAGCATGTTCCCAGAAGAATGAATACGCTAACTGATGGAGTAGCTAATCATGTATTAGATAGACATTTGCGGAATTTGTAAAATAAATCATCATCACATAGTAAGATTTACACAGAAAAATAAGCATATATATATATATATATATATATATATATATATATATATCGATTGTTTGCATCAGCTAGTACATCATAGTTCAAAAACTATAATATGTGTTTTAGTTACATCCTAAGACGCCATGTCCCTCAAAAAATGAAGAAATAAAACTGAGTCTAATCATCATGGTGCTCATGATAGCATGTCACTGCCTATACGACACGTCTTAGCAGTCGATGAATTCGGTTAGAAACTCCCATAGTGTGCCGCTAGTAAGGACGAAGAATGTCCTAAAATATCACGTACTTCGATATCCCACTCATGAGTACCTCAAGGTTACGTGAAATTTCTTCCTCGTCATCACCTACCTCACCATTAGGGGCCACTTCGAACTCTCTTGGGACCCTTCGAGCTATCAGAGACATCCCCCTAGGTCTCTCTAGTCCAACATCTGTAACGCATGAGAAAACATAAAAACACACACACACACACATATATATATATATATATATATATATATATATATATATATATATATATATATATATATATATATATAAACCAAAAAATTGTAATACTCATAAAAATCCAAAAAATGAGTTTTTACCTCTGTCCTCGTCCCAGATGTCCCCTTCCGGAAGTGGAAGATCTAGATCACCCCTGAATTCGGTACTGGTATATGGACAATCCTCCACCACAATGAGTTGTTAGCTCAACCAGACAAAGAACTCTAGTCTCCATGGAATATGTTGCCCACCCCCTGATCGAGCCATCAGCTCAGCCCAACGGACCATATGTTGGTCTCGTACTTGTGGCATAGATACAATTACCTCCTGATGCTGGGATATCGGTAATCGTTCTAGGATGAACGGTATCAAGATGGACCCATACCCAAACTGCTTTAGCTTATCATTTTTACATGTGTTCAGCTGACGTTTCATGTTGATTGTTACCACTTCTTCCCAATTGAATATTGTCAGAGACATGCAATATATGACTAATTGGAGCTGAGTTTTTGTGGCTTCATGGGGAGCCTAAGATCTGGCAGCCCGAGTAATGGTATACAACACTACCCTCAAAGGTAAATCGGGCACTTTCTGGATGTCTATTTTACCACTCTTGTGTGCTTTCCTTGCTCTTGGACAAGCTCTACCTATCAACATGCCCATGCTCTCTCCAAGGATCCGACTACCTATCATTCATGCTCTCTCTCCCCTCTGCGAAAATCCTATCAAGAAGTAGATATAGAAGACTTCTATCTCCAATTCCTGGTCATGGATGATGAATTTCTCTTGGTCAATGTCCCATACACTAATCAAGTATTACAACAACTCTAATTGAGCTCTCAGACATGGGGTCATGAAAAACTTGAGGAGCTGATAGATCCTCAAAGCATCTAAGCATGCATCATTCTCCATGACCTTGCATCTTCTACCCCATGCTACTGCTCTTTTTATTCTATCTCCATTGCAAACTTATGATTCTTCTTGCAAAACAACATACAAGATTATATTAGCCACATGGTTAAAAATTGAATCAATTTTTACAATAATTTTTGGAAGAAACTTTGAAAAAATTTGTGCGTGCCACTATGTGTAGTTGTTTTTCAAACATCAGCGCCGAGTGGTACTTTCCCTATATAAAAATCATGGAGGTCAGTGCGGCTCCGTGCCGGGAACCAACGCCGGCCACTGCGGGTATGAGTTTTTAAAACCCTTTCACAAAATGCATCAAAACATAAAAACATATAAAAAGGGGATGAAATTGCAGGCGGATTTCATGGATCTTACCTGGAAGAATTAGATTCGTTAATGGCCTCCTGAATTTCCTATAGCTAGCTCCCCATATTCACAGTGAAAACTGGTGAAAGTGCTCACAAGAAAGTGAAAATGTAAAAGTGAATTTTTTTTTTACTATTAAGTTGTTTTATAACCTTTTATAACCCTAATTAGGTTTTTGGACACATGTTCAATTATTTTTAATTATTTTTTCTCGAAAATGGGTTTTATGTTTGTTTCTTGAGCGAGAACAGGTCCTAAAACTGGCAACGATGAGGAAACGAGTTGTATTTTATTACTTTTTCAAACTCAGTAAAAACACGAAAAATTCACCCCCTAGATTTATCTTTCAGCTCTTTTCTTACTCTCAAATATGAAAATATTATCGATCTCTTGTCATTTTGAACTTGCTAAAGGTTGTGAAACATCATATGCCCAGTATACGTTTAACCCTTTTTTGGGTTGGGGCAGATTATTTAAGAAAAAGGAATACCTTAGTCGAACATGGCTAAGAGGTTCTCTCACATATTGTTTTATACCTTTTCATATCTGAGAGACGACCTACGAAAAGGGACCTTATGTAGTTTTATTTTATGCCTCTTTTAAAACTCTCTAAACATGAAGAGACATTGATTTTTCCCTTTGTCAGACTTGTTAAATCTAAATGACATTGGAAGTCGTCACCATGACGTTACCGAGTTCCTCCTTCCTAGGGCTCATAAAATGTACTAGGATGGAATTTTCTGAAATAAAAACTTACATGATAAGCATATGTTATCCCCTTCAAGCTTGTTTCCAAAAATAATTGGGGTACTCATGAGAAATGGTGGGGGAAAATGGAACTAGTTGTCAGTTGTGTCGGAAATATGTCGCTCTTGAGCATGACACTTATTTGTAGCTTGTGTCGGGTTGGGGACATCCCACATTCATCATATTGCCTCCATGAGTTTGGGTTATCCGTTTTGACCTCTCATATGCTCTTTGCTTCATCACCATGACCTCAAATCCCTTGATGTCAAATACTACAAAATTCTGGATTCATGTCACCAATATGTTCAAGAGAATTCCCTTTTGCAGTCTTCAACTCTTGATCCTTTTTTCAATCTTGATTCACTATCATCTTATTCCTTTGTCTCATGTCGATGATGTGGGAAACATTATGGCCCTCCTTCGATCGACCACTTCCTGTCAACTTCAGCTCATTATCTAGGAAGTTGATCCAGTGACTCCCTTCTGATACCTTAGAGCTTGCATGCCTCAATAGCAAGTTCTTCGCATTCGACAACAGGTTCTCATCATTGGCCTTTGATTGGGTGATTTCGTGGATGTTTGACTCTTGTTCATTGTTCACATTTCGTGGATTGTACTAGCAGTACCTTGAGAACCATTGTAATTATTGGTGGTTTCTCTCACGCCTATTAATAGCTTCCATCATCAGCTGGTAATCAGGTGACTTTATTGCATGTTTGACTTCAGTTCATTCATTCACATGCCTGAATTTGTACTTGTTCGATTTGGGACGAAGCACAAGTCCCTAGGTTTTTTTGATGAAATCGAGGCTGCGGGACGATTTGGTGTGTCATGAATGTAAACATGACTCTTCTAAATGGATGGTTGCAATCATACCTAAGTCTAAACATGCAGCCCTAATCCTTAAAATTTTCAAAGAAGTATAAGCGTTTACCCCTGATGATGGACTCACTTAGGAAGTCCGAAACGTTGGGTTATTAAAAATACTCATAACAGGTTATTCCTCTATTTCTAAAAAGAAAGATGTAGCTTGGCCTTAAGCGTGAGTGTGGAAATGTAGTGCAATGCTCCTCCAAGAGGCCTCTCAAGGAAAGAGATGGGATTCCTGCTCAGGAACACCCTGTGCTAAACAACACTGCAAGCTCAACTAAACAACTGAAGAATGCAAGAAGTCTAAACAAACCACATACAAAATAATAATCCAAAACATATCCCATATGGCTGCCATCCTCTTCCTTTTATAAGTTATGAGCTTCCTTACCCTTGGCCCCACTCAGTTAGGTCACTACCTCCATGCAATCAATATCCCTCCAAAACTGCGTTATTCATTAAATTTCCACTTCTCCATAACAACGCTGTTGATTTGGTCAAAGTTGACCTATTCAACATGTTCCATCCCCTGTTCACACTCAAAGGTGCTTTATTTAGCTGCTTAGAGGGTATCCTTTTACACTTGAAGTGTTTTTATTGTTTCTAAGGAGATTTATGGGCCTCCCTACCCACTTATTCACCTACCTTGTGACAAAATAATCTATAATATTCCATTTAGCCGAAAGCTAAATTTTTGGAATATTATAGTCCCCCTCCAAAATATTACTTGTCCTCAAGAAACTGTAAGGGTTGAGAAAAATTCTCCCCTCCTCCTCTTGTGGCCTCCTCATCAAATAGTCTCCACCAGTGCTTCAGATATTCGATAACAATTCTGTCTCCCCATGGTTCCTTCCAAATGTGCAAGTTGGCCTTTGGTGGATAAACCAAATGGCTCTCATCATGAGAAAATTGAAGGTCTATATGGAAACCTCCTTGCTGTCCAATGGCCTCTTCAAGGTAGGAGTGATGAAAAGCATAGGGGATCTCATTCTCAATGATAGGCTCCCAACTCCATGCTATCATCCAAATGAAATGAATTACCTTCCGACATGGTAATTCATAGAAAAGTTCCTCCCAAATGTTCATGAGAGGCATATCCCAAGTGTTCCAAACAAACATATGGCTCACCTCATAAAGAAAAAAGTGATCTACTATAGTGGCCATATCATCTCCCATACTCCCCTTGAAGCATGAAGCATAAAAAGAGCGGGGAAGGTCTTTCCTAATAGACACATCCAACCAATGTGCCTTCCCTACAGTCATGTTCTCAACAATGATAAGAACATCATCAACATATGGGATCACAATCCAATTTATGCTAGCTACCATGTGTAGTATTGAGGAAGGGAAATGGTTCCTCAAGTGCAACCAGTGCAATTTTTCTCCTAATTGCCATAGAATATGATATAACAAGTGTTTCTCCCACCACTTGTTTAATTCCCCATTCTTCTTGCATGCTTGGAGAAGGTGTATGATGTTTGGTACCAATGAAGAACACCATGAAGAATACATCATCTCCCCACAATCTTCTAGGGAATGACCAACATCATCATTGCTCATGTCCCCAAGTAGCCCATGAAGACAATAAGAAGAAGTGCCCCCTCTTGGAGCAATGCCCTGCACATGAGTAGTAAGAAAATGAAAGTATGTAGTAAATATATCATGATGCTTAGAAATATAGTCCTTACCATACACTTGGTTCAAACTAGTGAGGTATCTCATGGATAAGCTCCCTCTCACACCCAAAGAATAAGGAGGTGGTAATGATAACTCTTCGCAATAGCTATGTCTCTCCTCATCCTGCAAAAAATCTATGCACTTCCTCATGTGATAGTGCATCTCCTCTTTGAAGTCTTCCCACATCAATCCCTCCAAGATAGTATGACATGCTCTAATGAAACTAGTGGGATTGGAAAGAAAGATCTCATAGGATGCATGTAGTAGTTTATCCTTGAGATTTGAGGCTCTAGACAAAAATATCCTATCCTGATAAAAGATGACCCCATCTCTCACTGTATATCTCCAATCTGAAAATTGGTCATCAAGTATCCTGCATGTAAGGAGATCCTTGGAGTACTCCACCAATAGCTGGGATCTCCAGTAAGGATATAAACTCTCTAATGACAGCGTTGCTGATCTATATTGTGTAGCCTTGTCATCTAGTTTCCCTCTTCCTTGACATATTTTATGCCAAAGTCAAGCACCGATATGCTACTAACATGTTCCTGCTTTCCCTCCTGTAGCCGCTCATGTTCAAGTGAAGGTTGAAGCTTTTGGAGGTTATTCTTCCATAGGAAGCTATCAACTTTCCAAAATCTCCTAATTCTGGCCAATGCATGCATGAGTGGCCACCCTCCTCTACCAAAAGGGGAATATTCCTTCCTATGTGGAAGTATCCTCCTGTTCTCCAATGCCATGGAGTGGTCTCCTTACACCATGATGGTGCCATCATCCATCCTATAAACATCTTCTCTCAGCACAAAATAAATGATGAGAGTGGGTAATGATGATATTGGGAGAATGTCCCCCTCCTCCTTGATCCTACCCAAGAGTATCTACGCTATGCCAAATCCTCCCAAGGTTCTCACCCCTCTTGGATCAATGAGTGGTGAGGTGTCTCTCATCTCTTGATCTGGTGGCCTCCCAGGTGGAATGCCCCCATGTAATGAGACATCAATATCAAGAGTAGACTGCATATATGAGTGTACTACTTTGTCCTCGCTCTCACTGCACAAATCAGTCTGCCTCTTTTGTGCATCATCCTCCCGAAAAGGATGGGGGTGTATGTTTCCAATCACTTGATGTTGTCCCTCCTTCTCATCTTCTCCTACCTTCTACAAGATCTCACAGTCTAAGATGTTTTCTTCAAATGTAATCAACCCATCTATACCCAACATCTCCTTGGTTTCAAGAGCCTTGATCACAAAGGAATGATCTATCATAGTGGGTGTCCCCAAGACTGTATTCAAGGTTGGAACACACTCCTCCCATTTTTTTGTCTCAATGCCTATCAATATAGACACATGCTGCTCCTGATATTCATATGTAAGGTCCCTTGGAACTTCTTGCAAAGATACAAGAGATCCTCTATTTGAAGCAATTGCTTCTCTCCATCTACAAATAGAAGTAGATCTCCTACTCCTGGCATAGCATTGGAGGATCTTTCCAGCTCTTCCTCTTCCTTATCCTCATCAATGGAGAATACCTTATCATTAAGAGATCCTTTGTTTTGATCTCCTCTTGAAGGAGGAATCCTCAAGTAATCTTCTTGAGAATAAAGTTCTTGCTGAAGTGGGGCTTTTTCCCTAGAAAAATCAAGTGCAAATATTTAACCTCCTCAACAATGTTCTGAAATGGAGTTGGTTTCATGGATCCTTCCAACTCATGCAAATGTTTTGATTTCTTGGGTTTTGTTTGCTCTCCCAAGGAAGTTTCAGATTGTTTCAAATCAAATCTTTCACTAACCTCCTAGTGAAATTTGCATAAATAGATATATTTGCATTATTCAATGAAGAAGATTGAAATAACCACCAGGCATAAGCCTTACCTTCAAGATGCATCGCTAATACTCTAATGGCTTCCTCTTCTGAAACTTGATGCAACTAGAAATATGTGTCTAGCTTCTTTACCCAAGCCTTGGTTGTGCTCTTGGGTGACCCATCAAAAGTAGGTAAAAAGAATCTACCCAAAGTGTGATGCATGCACCCTCTTCTTCTATTGTGATTACTGGGTCTTCTCTCTTCTTTGATTTGACAAAATCCTTGGAAGTTTAGATGCTCCTTGAATCTTCTAGATTGAGATTCATATTCTTGGAGATAATCACCAAGTGTCTCCTCCTTTGGTGTTTCTTCTTCTTCTTCTTCTCTTGCCAAGAATGTAGGCATGGTACCAAGTTGTGGATCTGATTGTGTGGCTGAATACTCACACCCATAATATGAAGAAATAGAGCTTTCTTCATGTGAAAATATTCTTGAGGGACCTTCATGTATTTCATCCTCATTCCCTTGATTTCTCTTTTAAGCTCATGTATAGTTTAGAGAAGAAGTTCTGAAAACTTCTTTCCCTCCATTTATCCAAATAATGGAGACTTGACTTTGTCTCTCATGTAAGCCTTCTCTTTTATATGAGAAGCTTCTTCTTCTTCTGATAAAATTGATGCAATGTCTTCACAGGTTGAGCCAAGATCATGCTTTGATACCACTGTAATATCCCAAAAGGGGAAAAGCAACAATATAGCTCATAAAATGAAAGAAACAACAAATATTTAACGCATGAAACCATGAGACCAATATGGCACAATATTATTAATCATATATGCAACAAAAAAGTACAAAAAAATGAGGCACAAGTCATAGAATGTGATCACACAAGCCTCCAATACATAAACACTCTCAAAATTGAGATGTTGCTGCTATACAAAATGCTAGAGAGGCTGCTAAAACGCAGTCATACTGAGCATAAAAACAGCTAGAGATCATACAATAATATAAAAATACTGATATAGGCCACAATAGATACTAGACATATAGATCTGAGCACTAGATCAGCTTTCCAAGACAACCCAAGAGGGTTTCCGGAAAAAAAATGCACACAATTTGCCAATGTAAGCTGTAGCCCTAGGGATGAAGGTATGCTAAAACAACATAAATGAGAAGATATGGATGAAGCTGATGTAGTAACTAAAACTCTTCTCCAATATATTCTTCGTATGAAAGAATGGCTCCTCCACTGAAGAAATCACCTCCCAAGACAACCATTGCAACCACCCCTGCAACTCCTCCCTAAAATTATGCAGATCTGGAATGAAATTGCACTGTAGGGGATAAATAATCCTTGGCCTGATGCCAAATATGTCAATAAATCCCAAGGGGATTATTTACAGGCCTTCCAATGGATGGAAACCTTCTTCCACTGCAAAACTAGCTCTGAAGTCACCTAAAATGATTCTCCACTACTGCACCCTGAAACACAACATAATATTCTGTAGAAACTGCGCTGATGAAGAAAAATGTAGCTTGGCCTTAAGCCTGAGTGTGGAAATTTAGTTCAATTCTCCTCTAAGAGGCCTCTCAAGGAAAGAGATGGAATTCCTTCTTGAGAACGCCCTGTGCTAAACAACACTGCAAGCTCAACTAAACAGCTGAAGAATGCAAGAAGTCTAAACAGACCACATACAAAATAATAATCCAAAACGTATCCATATGGCTGCCATCCTCTTCCTTTTATAAGTTATGAGCTTCCTTACCCTTTGCCCCACTCAATTAGGTCACTACCTCCATGCAATCAATCTCCCTCCAAAACTGCGTTATTCCTCATTAAATGTCCACTCCTCCATAACAATGCTGTTGATTTGGTCAAAGTTGACCTATTCAACATGTTCCATCCCCTGTTCACACTCAAAGGTGCTTTATTTAGCTACTTATAGGGTCTCCTTTCACACTTAAAGTTTTTTTATTGTTGCTAAGGAGATTTATGGGCCTCCCTACCCACTTATTCACCTATCTAGTGACAAAAAATCTATAATATTCCATTTAGTTGAAAGCTAAAATTTTGGAATATTACAGTCCCCCCCTCCAAAATGTTGCTTTTCCTCAAGAAACTGTAAGGGTTGAGAAAAATTCTCCCCTCCTCCTCTTGTGGCCTCCTCATCAAATAGTCTCCACCACTTCTTCAGATATTCTATAATAATTCTGTCTCCCCATGGTTCCTCCCAAATATACAAGTTGGCCTTTGGTGGATAAACCAAATGTCTCTCATCATGACAAAATGGAAGGTCTATATGGAAACCTCCTTACTATTCAATGGCCTCTTCAAGGTAGGAGTGATGAAAATCATAGGGGATCTCATTCCCAATGAGAGGGTCCCAACTCCATGCTATCATCCAAATGAAATTAATCACCTTCCAGCATGGTAATTCATAGAAACATTCCTCCCAAATGTTCATGAGAGGCATATCCCAAGGGTTCCAAACAATCATATGGTTCACCTCAAAAAGAAACAAGTGATCTACTATAGTGGCCATATCATCTCCCATACTCCCCTTGAAGCATGAAGCATAAAAAGTGTGGGGAAGGTATTTCCAAATGGACACATCCAACCAATGTGCCTTCCCTCCAATCATGTTCTCAAAAAAGATACGAACATCATCAACATATGGGATCAGAATCCAAGTTATGCTAGCTGCCATGTGTAGTATTGGGGAAGGGCAATGGTCCCTCAATTTCAACCAGCGCAGTTTTTCTCCTAACTGCCATAGAGTATGATATAACAAGTGTTTCTCCCACCACTTTTTTAATTCCCCATTCTTCTTGCATGCTTGGAGAAGGTGTATGATGTTTGGTACCAATGAAGAACACCATGAAGAATACATCATCTCCCCACAATCTTCTAGGGAATTACCAACATCATCATTGCTCATGGCCCCAGGTAGCCCATGAAGCCAATAATAAAAAGTGTCCCCTCTTGGAGCAATGCCCTGCAAATGAGTAGTAAGAAAATGCAAGTATGTAGTAAATATATCATGATGCTCAGAAATACAGTCCTTAACATACACTTGGTTCAAAATAGTGAGGTAGTTCATGGATAAGCTCCCTCTCACACCCAATGAATAAGGAGGTGGTAATGATAACTATTCCCAAGAGCTATGTCTCTCCTCAACCTACAAACAATTTATGCACTTCCTCATGCGATAGTGCATATCCTCTTTGAAGTCTTCCCACATGAATCCCTCCAAGATAGTATGGCATGCTCTAATGAAACCAATGGGATTGGAAAGCAAGATCTCATAGGCTGCATGTAGTAGTTTATCCTTGAGCTTTGAGGCTCTAGCGAAAAAGATCCTATCCTGATAAAATATGACCCCATCTCTCACTGTATATCTCCCATCTGAAAACTAGTCATCAAGTATCCTGCATGTAAGGATATCCTTGGAGTACTCCACCAATAGATGGGATTTCCAATAAGGATCTAAACTCTCTAATGACAACGTTGCTGATCTATACTATGTAGCCCCTTTCATGTGGTTTCACTCTTCCTTGACATCTTTTATGCCAAAGTCAAGCACCGGTATGCTGCTAACATGTTCCTGCTAGCCCTCCTATAACTGCTCATGTTCAAGTGAAAGTTGAAGCTTTTGGAGGTTAATTTTCCATAGGAAGCTATCACCTTTCCAAAATATCCTAGGTCTGGCGAATGCATGCATGAGTGGCCACCGTCCACAAGTACAAATACAAGTACAAGTTGCAGAGAATCGAAAGCTTTCCAGGTAGTTGAGGAATGAATACTAACCAAGGAACCTTCATCTATAATCATTCCCGGTACGACCATATCACAGGCCTGTACAGTGATCTCAAAGGGCACATAAGAAGGAAGATGATATCCCGTGAATCGACTCCAATCAAATGAAGTGACCAAAATACATGGAGGGTGTGTCATAGGAATAAAAGGATTATCCCCCTGCATTACAGGAGCGGAAAGACCATCCTTTTGAACTCCAGGAACAAGGGAAGGAGGATCACTTTCTGGTACTGTGGCGATGGGAGTCGAAGGATCACTCCTTTGGATCATTGAAACGGGAGGATCACCCTCCAATCCTGGGGAATTAGAGGAAACAAAAAGAACCTGACTAGGATAACACCCACTCTCGATGGAAAATACTTGATTAAATGTAGATGGAATTAGGTCGACCTTTTTCTCAACCAATGAATGGTCAGAAATGGACTCGAGAGTGTTGGCTCGAGGGGTGCTGACCCAGGTTCGGTAAGAAAGGTTTGCCAGAAAACCCCTATACTACTGGCCTTTTCGGCAGTGACCTGCTTTCGTAGGTCAAAGTCTCACCCGAAGTAGTATGGGTGGGTGCTGGAACCAGGTTTCCGCACCCTGAGAAAGGATGTGTAAAGCAAGCAGAGCAGTGCTAGATCCTGTAATCCCCAATTACCTTATTCTATGCCGAGTTAATTGAATATCTATTCGCATCCACGTGCACTAGATTTATAGTTATATGCTTGTTATATCATCAACACAGCAGTACATAAACAAAACATAACAGATCTAGATCCAAGAACATAGTACACAAATCTTTCGTAGCTTAAGGAGAGAAAACACACAATATAACAACTACCAATAATTCATATAACAGTACTCACAGGTTCAGTTCTCTAACAATATTTCACATTCATTCATTCATTAATTCTTCCTTACAATTCGAATTCCCTTCCCTACCTGCGCACACAGCAGCAGGGTCCACACACAGCTGGACTAGGATCTCCACGCACACAGCTAGCAGGAGTCTGTTCCCCAAAACCCAAATAGATAGCCTAAACAACAGATCGCATCAATAGCTCATCATTTCCTATCCTTTACAATACAAAATGCATCTCTATTTATAACAATCTAGCCTTGACTTTCCTATGGTTTTCAACCCATGGTTTTTGGACCCCTTGTTTACCCTTTGACCCATTACGATGCGTTCAGGGCTTTGACCCACCCCAAAACCCATCCACTAGGCTAAATATAATAAAAAATATCAAAATTGGACCAGTTTTGTAGCTTGTTAGGAGACCCCGTTCCAACAGTTCCCCAACACAATCTTGTGACTCGTCCCGAGTCACTGCAGTGGTGCGGATTTGACTTGCGTGCGCAAGGTAGCAAGAGTGCAAAGGAGCGGAGGGAGCACTTCCTTACTCTGGGCTGCAGTATGTTGCACAATTTTGACCATTGTCAGGGAGGCAGGGCCATCTAGGGCCGCGATTATCCGTTCCAACAGCCGGTGGAGGCGCGCAATGGCAGACTGAGCATCTTCGGCGAGCTGGAGTGCGGTATCAGCCCATGGTTTCAACCATTTCCGAGTGACATGCTTGTTGTGGCGAAGGTTCTCAATCCTGTCCGGGATGGCTAGATGCTGCGTGGAGATGGTGGAGGGTGAGGAGGCTCTGACTTGGTCTAGAGCAGATTCCGACTGTTGCAATTCCGTCTGGATATGCTGTAGCATGGAATGGTGCTGGATGGCCGTCCATAGTTGGGTAGCTGCTTCGACCATTTGTGTGCCCTAAATCAACTGTTCTTGAATAATCTACATTACCTCTTTGAACACTGCAATCCGTTGGTCCCGTACTTACTGAGGTACGGGATACTGCTGTTTCCTGGCTCGGTCACGGTGGTGAACTTCGCGCAACACTCTGGTGTGCAGTCCTTGTAGCTCTGTGCGAGAGAGCTGTGCTAAATCAGTTCGGATGTCCCCTGCAGTTGGATCAAGAGCATTGATGAGGGAAATTCGAGGGAGGAAACACACATTGCTTCGGCTGGGCAGTGTTCTAGAGTTGCAGAGAAGCTGCAGCATGTCCCTATATCATGGCATTCCTGTTGTGCATGGCTCACAGACAATCCTTTTTGTTGGGAGCCAACGTTCACCCCTGTGACTGCACTCAACACCCCCAAGCTCTCTGGTTGGGTCCATCCTAGCAACACGAAAGCGGGCAACCCAGAGAATGTTAAGAAGCGCAAAAAACCAGTACGCAGATAGTGGGAGCATGTTGTAGGGTGAATAAATAGGCTGGTGTGTAATTATCCAGCCATCCGCACACCGTCCGAAGCTATTTAATGGGGGAGTAGCCCATTCGTCAGACTGACCATCGATAAGGTAGATCAATATTACCATAAATGGCTGCATTGCTGATCTGTTGCCGATTGTGCGTACTTGTAAGATCCTAGGATTGTGCGTATTTTTATTAAATTGGGATGTGCTAATAGTCACCGTACGTGCCTGAGGTGGTTTCCACGGAATGTCAGACCATGGATGACGCCTGTATGTCATTCGCATACCCTGAGTGAAGGTCGACGCGAGGCGTGTCTACAAGTCGGCCATCAGTATTTTCGAGCCATGCGCTTCACCCATGGTTGGAATGTCCTTGCACCAGAGGGCTACATCATGCATCCTCATGCCATTTATTACTTGAGGTGTTCGCAAATTCTTCAAATTACACGTTGATCCAGGCAGGTCCGTAATCCGATGCATGCCTAGGGTAGCGGTACCATGGCAAGCCTGATCCTGCAAGGCTTGATTGCACCCTTGAGTGTGGTATATCAGCAAGTGTCCGCATAGGTCGATTGACCTCAGAGTCCATCTGGCAACTGGGGTCCCTATGCGTAGGATCACCCTTCTCCAATACTTCTCTTGATCAGAGAATACCGGTCCTTGCGTAGGTGCTTCACGCAATGTTAGTGATAGTGCCCCTAGCCTGTGTTCTATGGAATATTAGGTTCAACCGTCTTCTGACTATCATCTACGTCCGCCGGGCAGGGCAGGTTCCTTTCCTCGATAGAGATGTGCAGAAAATTCCTAATGGTCTGAAGACATCGGAGCGTCGAAACTTCGTGCAATCGGCTTTGCCAATTTTCCAGCTCCTCATCAGAGTTAGAGAAACGTTCACTGTCATTTTCCCAGTAGAGCATTCCTTCCTCTGTGGGGTTAACTCGATCTTCATCCAGCGCAATTAATTTATAAATGTGATCTAAAACCTTCTCCTCATAGGCTGGCTCTGTATACCGTGCACCTTCTGCTGGATCTAGTGGTACTATGACACGCGTACCTTTGCTTTCAAACACCATGCTGTGTTTCTTGAGATTGATGACACCTCCCATGTCAATTGCCCAGTCCAGTCCAAGGAGAATAGGGTAGGGATCCTTATCTTCCACAATTTCTATGACTTCAAAGTCAGTGAGGACCCTTACCCCTGCGATGTCAACCATGAATTTTGGTAATCTCCCTAGAGGGATGATTTTTTGTTGATTGTGCATTCGCAGCTAGATGGTGGACCATTCTAATTTAGGTTCCTCCATTCGTTGCCATGTCTGCTTTGGTAATACATTCACATCTAACCCTAGATCTAAGATAACTTGATCCATCTCGTAGTCACCAATCTTTGCAGTCAATGACATCTCTCTTCCTGTGCGCTTCTTATAGTTGTATAGTTTGTTTACATCCTTGGTTTCAGGGATCAAATTGGTCCAAAACACGCAGGTATTCAGTAGTGCTTGGAGATTACCTATAGCCTGCGAATTTCGCAGCAGCTTTAGACATGCCTTTAAAAAGGGCTCAACCCCTTCCTCTATCTGAGGTTGCATTGGCAGCGGCGTGGGGACTGTTGGTTTTGTTCGGGTTGTTTTTTCTTTGATAGGCACGCCTTCCTAGGAGGCAAGCTCCTCTTTTTCTCGTTGGGTGACCATCCTACTGTGTGTCATGACTTTTACATAGGGATCTGCCTTTCTTAGCTTGGATTTAACTCTTTGTACATTCTGCGTAGGGGTGGGCTGCTTTTCTTGCATCTTGGCTATTAAAATTGGGTAGTCTTCTACCTCATGGTCCAACTACCTACAATATTTGCATGATGGCCTGGTGGGATTTGGGCATTATCTGGAAAAGTGCCCTATTTCCCCATAGTTATAACAGAATAGCTACCCATGTCCTCGTCCTGAGCTTCCTCCTCAACCTCCTCTGCCTCAGGCTAGTGATCCTCCAAGGTGCGCAGAAAGTCTTGGCGACACAGGGTCCAATTGTAACATATATAAGTTCCCACGATCCATCATTAAGTCATAAGTATGGTAGTTTTTCTCATTATGTCCCACTGATTGGCATAATCGACACCATTGTTGCTTTAGTTCTAGGACATACGCACCTAACCGAGGGCAATGGTTCATATCATGCAGTCCTGCTACCCGAAAATCATTACACCATAGTGCAGGTCCGCTTGAAGCTGGTCATAATAGGACGAGCTCCCTACTCACCCCTGGGCATATCAGGCTAGGTCCTCCTGCTTGTATCTAATCTATCAACAGAGGGCACTGATCCTTCATATGGCCAGACACCCGGCATCGTATGCACCAAAGATCTACGTAACCGTCCTTTCCCCGCTCTTTTCGTAGGTTTGTATCTCCATATGCATAGCCCCAAGTTGTTCCTGGATTTGTTGTACCCCTGTTGATGTATCCTCTCAGGGGGCAGCCTCTAGTTTCATAGCGACTTTCACAGCCTTATCCTGCGACTCAAAGGTCTGATGACTCATTGGCATGTGCAGGTGAGGTAACAGCATAGCGATGAACCATTCTGTATGCTGTCTATCATCATATTCGAATCCTCCTTCCCTGATTTCCTTCTTCAGCCGCTGATCAGCCTCCCATACTGACTTAGACACACCTTGTTTGAAGTCCTTTACTTCTGCTACCAACTAGGAATAAGATTTCGGCTTCTTGAATTGGTGCTTCAAAGTGTCCTTGATATTTTGAATAGATGTGCCCCCATTCTGAGCAATATACCGCATGTACCAGTCCAGGGCCCTATCCTCGAAGGCTAATGACAGCTGCGCCCTTTTTACCGTATCACTTTCCACATTCTGTGCAGTCCATACGGAGTCTGCAATGAACCAAAATCGGTCCATATCCTCATCTCCTACCCCCTTGAAGGAAGGTAGTGTCAAATGCGCAGCCATATCACTGTCTAGGGAGGGTGGCGGTATAGGCGAATTCTTACCCTTGCGCGGCCGAGGTGGCGATGTAGCTGGGGGATCTTGCATAGCTGGTTCCTAAAACAGATTGTAAGTGGATCTCCCTCTGTCAAGGTTGGTCCAATAGTATTTACCATTGTGGGTCACGCTCCCGTCTAGATCCGAGGTCATTCAGTCAATATGACTACACACAATGCTCATTTCACACAGTAATTTCTTGATCAGCAACAATAACGTCCTCAGAAATTTGCCTTGGAATCCTTTGAAGAATCTTCGTTCGGCCTCAGAGTATGATACAAACTGATCAATGGCAAATTCCGTCACAAATCCTCCAAGCACACTATCCACCCAGTGATCCACCGTGCATGTGATAGTATTATCAGTTTTTTCCAGTTGCTCAAGCAGCTCTGGGGTCCACTGAGTGACTCGCTCGTCCTTCCAGCACTTCTATAATTCCACAAGCCAAGCTAACCAATTTTGGAGTTCAATCGCAAAGGTTACAAAGAATATTTCGTAGCTTTCAGTAAGAATGTACCTATTTTTCCACCTTTCCGCCGTTAATTTTTCATTGCGGTTTTATTTTACTGCGAACTCTTGGATTTGTCTTTCGAACCAGTCTTTGATCTCTTTTATTTCAGGTTTCCAGTATTCTCTTATCATTACCTGATTCCTCTCTCAGACTTCTTCCGGTCCTGGCAACGAAACCATTTTTTGGCTCGAGGGGTCCTGACCCAGGTTTGGTAAGGAAGGTTTTCCAACAAACCCCTATACTACTAGCCCTTTTGGCAATGAACTACTTTCGTAGGTCAAAGTCTCACCTGAAGTAGTATGGGTGGGTGCTGGAACCAGGTTTCCGCACCCTGAGAAAGGATGGGTAAAGCAAGCAGAGCAGTGCTAGATCCTGTAATCCTCGGTTACCTTATTCTACGCCGAGTAAATTGAATATATATTCGCATCCAAGTGCACTAGATTTATAGTTATATGCTTTTTATATCATCAATACAACAGTACATAAATAGAAAATAACAGATCTAGATCCAAGAACACAGTACATAGATCTTTCGCAACTTAAGGACAGAAAACGCACAATACAACAATTACCAGTAATTCATATAACAATACTCATAGGTTCAGTTCTATAACAATCTTTCGCATTCATTAATTCATCAATTCTTCCTTACAATTCCAATTCCATTCCCAACCTGCACACACAGCAGTAGGGTCCACACACAGCTGGACTAGGATCTTCGCGCACACAACCAGCAGGAATCTGTTCCCCAAAACCCAAACAGATAGCTTAAACAATATATCGCATCAATAGCTCATCATTTCCTATCCTTTACAATAAAAAATGCATCTCTATTTATAACAATCTAGCCTCTACTTTCCTATGGTCCGCAACCCATGGTTTTCGGACCCCTAGTTTACCCTTTGACCCATTACAATGCATTCGAGGCTTTGAACCACCCCAAAACCCCTCCGCTAGGCTAAATATAATAAAAAATATCAAAATTGGACCAGTTTCGCAGCTTGTTAGGAGACCCCATTCCAATAGGGAGATTGACTTTTAGAGAGACTGGTATTGACTAGAGATGAATCCCAATCAATGACTTGATCAACTATCGAAGGATTCGAAGAATTTTTTTGATAACCGACAGGAAGAAAAGACTCAGAAGCCGAAAGGGTATCCAATACTTTATAAGCTTCATCCATATAAGGATAGAGGTGTATGGGATGGTTCCCTTCACACAACATATAGGGAATTTTGGTATTGCCCTGTTTCTTACGGTATTATCATCTCTAGCTGAAGGCTCATCATTAGCGTGATGCCCAAAGGTTGATGATGAAGGATGAATCAGGCTAATAAACCACACTTCTAACACCTTGGGAATACTAGGGCAATCACGAAGAAGGTGGTCACCCTCACATAATTTGCAAGGGAATTTGACTTTACGGGATGAAATGGGAGGTTTCTTGATATTAGCTGCATGGGTAGCAATTGTTGTTGATTCCCCCCCCAGCTTATTTTCCTTCTTCTTCTTCGACTTTTTCTTCTTCTTCTTAGCCACATGGTTACTAGAATCCAGACTTTCACCAGGTGAAGAGGAAGAACAAGATGAAGAAATAGGTGAATAAGGTGAGGGGTCAACCTTAGGATCAACATGGGGTTGACATGGTTCAGGCGAAGGAGAACTCGGTTGAGAGACAGTTGGTATATCCGACACCACAGGGGTTGAAAATAACCAAACTGGCAGACCAATGGTTAATCCTGGGAGGGACAACATTGCCATATATGGGGCACCCACATTTCCAAAAGAGGTAAACGAACCAATATTCCCATCCGAGGGGACCCTTGGGTTGATGGACCCAGGAAGCGTCGCCATTAACCTCAATCTAAGATGAACATGGGTAAAAATTTATCATGGGCGATAAATTACAAGACATTGAAACAAAACTTTTCCTTTTGATGTTTTAAGAGTTGATAAAAGGATAACAGGTGACTCTAGCCACTTTTGAGTTTAACTATCTCGAAAGGACAAGTGCTCGATGATCTTTTCAAATTTAAAGAGTCACAGAAAGATCAAAATTACTACTCAGGAACTCTAGGCAAAAGGGTGTACCAAGATCCCGTGAAATACAATATACACCTTGGCAAATAAATTGACCAAGGAGTTAATGTAAATGTAGAAAGTTTCCCTGAATGCTGTGTTCGATGTATCATGGTTACAGGGTGGCAGAATCAGTTTCCCATTTATAAAGGATTGAAACCTAAAAGGGTCTCCCTTTATATACGTGACGGTATGGGGAGCACAAGTCCGTACTAGCACTTTCTATTGCAAGATTGCGAGCAACAAATTCTAGGTTTAATGACGCCAGAACACATCACTAGCCTAGACCTCTAAGTGTGAGTGTTAAGTTTCAATGCTTCCTTAGGTTGATTGAGTTAATTTTATGGTTTATCTTGAACTTAGGTTTCATTTTCAAGGCCCTATCGAATGTTACCTCAAATCTTTAATGTGCAACTATATGACAGAAAGAATGCTGTTTCATTTTGATGAAAAGCTAACTAAGTGAAGGATAGAGGTTCGCAACAAAGTAGCAGTCAATCAAATGCAAGAAAGACACTTTCCCCTGTTCCTCTAATGAAACCAAAGTAGAAAAAGAAAATGTTTTCTTTTGTCTTTCATTTTCCAATGAAAAGTGAAACTAATAATGAAAAAGATTACTTTTCATTTCTGAATGAGAAGGAAGAATGACATTTTTTTTTCTCTTTTTTCATAATTGATAAGAAACAATGCAATACTACACTAAAAAAAAGAAATACTAGCTCCGAATAGCTTTGAACGAGATCGTAAAAAATTGAAGAGATCAACTCCAAGAAAATGTAAACAAGCACTCAAAACTAGGCATGCATCTCCTTACACAAAATAAAGGGCTTTTAAGTCGACTCAACGAGTAATGTGATCTATGCTCGGGGTGATGGAGGTAGAATCAGATAGACACAAAATGAAAGCTTGAGAACCCTAATTCACATAAAATCAACTGAAAAGGCCAAGCAACCACATAAAAGGCTGAATAATGAACGACCAAAATGACTCATAAATAGATTAGACACCCAACGAACATGCAACCAAGAAAATGGTTCGAAACACCTAGAAACCCTAGGATGGATAAGCCACATGGTTCGAATGAGAGATAGCGAAATTGAGATGAATGAGATAGCCAAGTCAGGAAAAAAGAGCTAGATGAATCAATCCAAGTATAAAAACCAACCTAAAGGATAAGACACACTGGAAACTCAGTGCCAAAGGCCAAAAATTCAATCCTACAGGAATCAGTGCAACTTTTGAACAGTATTCGGCGCCGAGCAGACAAAATCATGCCTCTGTTAATGACAACTTGTGTATATGGGCGCGACTGTCAGAAAATTAGTAGTTCCGAGCAAGGAAAGAAAGGAAAACAAAAAAAATTGTTGAGAAAAACTAGACTTATGACTTTAGGAAGAGGCTAGATGGCTAGAAGTAGTCAAGCAAGCCAAAAATAACAGAGAAAATACAATTTGGCCAAAATTAGAGAGACAATAAAAAATTTAACATGAAAAATAAGAGACAACAGGCTTTAACATCCCCAATAGAGTCTCCAACTTGTTGCGAAGGCAAATCCCCTTTGCGGACAAAGGCGATCCCTCTAGCCCTAGGGTGGGTCTAGCAGCAAGGGAAGATACTGGTTTCGAAATTCCTAGTTCATAAACGAAATGCGGATTGGAATAAATGTCCTACCTCAATCCAATGCTCTTGACGTAGTACGTTGTAGTGATCCCTTGATATTTTTCCTTTAGGCCTTGCATTTCATTGGTAGCGATATTCACACACCTGAACAAATATTAAGCAAACACTAAAAGCATACAAGCATACATATTCATTTACGACTATCTAACTAGTCAAGGAGAGTCAGAAACTTTGAATATTAATGTAGAAAAACATGGAACTATAAATTAGTCATGTCAATTAATATATAAAAGGGAGTTTACAACCTGTGCCTTGATGCTGTAGACCTCCTTTGATGGGTTCAGTCGGGCACATCTCCAAAGCATTCATTCATCGATTGGCTCAAATACGTGAAAGGCTCAAACTCTCTCTCACAACTATGGACTATTCTCTGCTATAAGCTCTTGGTCTATTATAGGTAGCAGAATTAATGGGATGAAGAGGAATTTATAGGAGTGGAGGAAGAGCTTTGGGATCCACTTATGGTGGAGGAAAGGTTTATCCATTTGGGAAGTTGCATTTTTGTAGGAACTAGAAGGCCAAAGGGAGAAAATTGGCCACATCCAGTTGAACAAACATCCATGATTCTACTCACGAAGCTGTTAGATCTTAGAAGCTTCATTTCCATATTAAAAAAACTTCCAAAAGTAGCTCAACGCGGGGGTTCTTCAGATACAGAGCGACCTCAGGGCGAGGGCTAGTACAAACCTAGCCATGGGCGTGAGGACATAACCACACAACAACGCCGACCCAAAATTACATGTTTTTAAGGGTCTACTTCAAGAATGGTCCATAGAGATTTTGTTCCTGGCACGTTAAAGGATGCAATGACATTCATTATGATGTGTAACAATACACATGGGTCACTATGATGGTCCTCCAGTATCCAAAATAGGGAATGCAGGGACGGTAACAAAATGTTGTGTGACACATGTTGAGAGGTGATTTGTGCTCCCTCTCAACCACCAAGTCACTAACCTATGATTTTCTCATCAAAGCTTTGCATGCATCATCAAACTCAAGAGAATACATGTTCTTAACTCTTACATCTATCTGTTTCACCTGTCCCATGGCAATGTGTTTAAGAAACGCCTTTCCTTTTCTAAATATGACATCATAACCGCGATCTTCCTGTTTTTCCTCTAAATGTACTCGGAAACAAGTCAAAGAGAAGGTTGGATATTTGAAGTTCACACATTTTTGGAGCTGGTGTACTTAACTCTTTGCAGAAATAATATACAGGCAGTTGCAAATATTTTTATGGGATTCTTGTGATGTGGTTAGTGACCGTGTTTTTCTCCATTCTTCTTATGCATTTGATGATTAAGTTGTTCTATGAACCATCTATGTTCTTCTTGTGTTAATCTCCTAAGTTTAAAACAAAATACATTGCCTTATATGATCTATTTTGTCTGAGATTTTTATATAAGTATTTTATATTCTCAATAAGTGAATTCATTATGCTCACTTATTTCCTTCTATATGATTTTATTCTCACCAAACTACAATGACAAACAATTTGCGTCACTAATTACACCTATCTTGCCTCATTATATGTCTGTAATTGATCTTTTGCACTATTTGGCCTAGTTCCTAAACCCGATGCTTCTTATCCAACAAACCCTAATCAAAACCCTATTGAGCTGATAACTAGCCTAAAACCCTAATACTCTCTAGTCACTTCCATTGGTTGTGAGGTTGATTTTGAGAGAGCCCTCTTTGATTTGGTAGGGCTAGATACCAAGTCAAAATTTAGTTTGTGGTTACCTCTTTGGTTTCCTTTCTCATCCTTGGGAAATTGAGGAGTGTTAACACTTCCAATACCACTATGGTAACAAGATTATTATTTAGTCCTGGAACATACAAAACATATGTCAGTATGAGAGGGGAGCAAGACTCCTTCCGAAAGGTAACTGTACCTATGCTGGTCACGCTATACCTCCCGTCATCTCGAAGCTCTATTTTCTATTGGGGTTCCTTCTCCTCCAAGTCACTAAAGAGATCTCTATCCCCCATCATATAGAATGAGGCACCATTGTATAAATACCACATGCATCCCGTTACAATGCTGGCCATGCATGTAATGAGAGTAAAATCAAGCTCGAATCGTGAAGCTAGTGCTTCACCCGCTGTAACTGCATGCTCCTTCTTGCTTGCATTCTTCTGTGGAAAATTCAAGGCATAGTTCCTGGGCTTGTGAAAATGAAAACACTTGATCTTGGACAAGTCTATCTTTCCCTCTTCACCTTGGGAATTATTTCCCTTGGATTTCTTGCCTTTTCTGACCAACGAAAAATTGTCTTTTTCTTTTCTGGAGGCCCCGTCTTTGGTGCTCCACCTTATCTCTTCTATTTCCAAGTTGAACCACAAACACTCCCAGTTTGGTAACTTATCCATACAATTCATAGAGTCCTGGTAGCTATGCTAGCTATTGGGAAGGCCTGGATGAGCTAGGCTCACAAAATCATCTTGGTCTACTGTCACACCAACACTTCCAAGATCATCTCGACATTGAGTGAAATTCATCAAGTATGTTGGTATCATCTCACCCTCCTCCATCTTGATCTTTCTGAGCTTGTCCTTCAGCGCCAACTTCCTGTGGTTGCTGCTATTCTGAAACATATCTTTCAAGGCCTTCCACATATCATATGGAGTTTCCCTCCCATGGAGACTCGAGACAATATGATCTCGAACTCCTTCTAACAAGATCCTTCTCACCTTTGCTACCTTATTCTGTCATGCATCGAGATTTTGAGCATCTATTTCCACAGGCTTGGGAATATCAAATCTATGAATTCCTTCAACCCGTTGTCCTCCAACACTACCTCCATCCTATCCTTCCATTCTATGTAATTCTAATTTCCCTCAAGGGTATATTTTAGTCTCAAGCCATTGAAAGACATCTTGATCTACTGTTGGATCATGAAGAATAAATCTGCAAATTTGAACCTGTTCAAGAAAAAATCAATTTCTTCTCTTTTATTGTGATTCCTGGCTCTATGATACGATGTAGAAAATATACCAATGGGATTCAATCTAATATTATAATTTATTAAAACAAGATACTGAATCCTTCTACAATTTGCGGAAACAAAACAAGATCACACAATCACATATATGCAAGATAAAGAAATTATCAATCACACAACATAAGATGTATCTAGGGAAATCAACTGCTCAAAACCCATATATATCTATATTTCATATGGTCAATATCATGAAACAATACAATTCTATTTACCCTCCTGAGAAACCTTTGCACTCTCCTGAATGTCTCACTCCGATCTTGCTCGAATCTGACTTGCAATTTAAGAAAAATAGGTCAAGTATTTAACCTTTTTCTTGCCTCTGCCCGACCTGCCTTGGTTACCCATTCTTTGGCTAATTTAGCCCCTATTAATTATGAAATTATGAATTAATTATTTTCCAATCCTTCAATGCCTTCTCGATGATCTCATGGATGACCTGTATAATTTTCGAATAGTACAACTAATAGATCTCTCCCCTTTAACCGTAGTATTAACTGGTCCTTCCTTAGAGCTAACATGCAACAACTATTTATAGTGAATTTTCAGTTAACTTATTGATCACTAATTGTGAATTAAATCAGATTTAATTCACTGGACCTATCTCTAGCTCATCACTCAGTTAAAACTAGTTAAATAGATTTTAACCCAATTTCTTGAGTTAACTAATTACAACTCAAAAATAACTATTCCTCGACCCCATAAAAATAATAAATACCTTCGCATGCATCCTCTTAGACCTCTAACTCGAATTTAATAAGCTAACTAAGTCTTCCAAGTTGTCAGGAGATGAAATTACAAATTTTCTTCCAATTTAATTAAGGGAAAATTAAATCAAAAGCCTCATATGTTACCATTTCTGGGTGCCATTTTTTGGATTCCATTTCTGGTTGCCATTTTCAATTTTTATCGTTGCAAATTTCAACATCTATTAGTCCTTTTTTCCTTTCCATCCTTATTTCTAATTACCAAACAAAGGTTCCCCTCGTGTCAAGGTTAGAGTCGTGAAATATGAAAATCAAATTGCTGATATGTTTCTCCCACATTCATCTCTTCTCATGAGAAATATTTCATTCAAAGAAGCATTCATGGTTCTCATGATTCCATTGAATCAAATGTGGTGGTTGATTCATTGATTCTTCAAGATAACACTAACATGTAGAATATTAATCTTGAATATTATAGTGTTTCTTCAAAGGATACATGTCATCCTCTATCATTTACACCTCATGACCCTTTGTACCTTGATTCACTTCATCAAATTATCTACTAGTAATTGTCCCAGATAATTTTAACTCTCAATTTTATGGTTCACATGGTGATAAGGTATAAGGAGGCTATATCTCATAGGAAGAGGAGTAAAAGGTTGAAGAAACTTTCAATATTTATTGCCTCTTTCAGGTTCCTCCATTTCAAAATGATGACCAATCATCTTGCGATCTGGGTTACAGGTAAAATGATCTAAAATCCTTCCTCAAGTTGAAACCTTGAACAACCATCACCTTGAAATTCATGTTTATGTTGATATAAGAAGTGATGAGTTCCCAAGCATAGTGGATGATCTTTTTTTTCTTTAGAATACGTAGATTCACAAGCCTTTGATCTGAAATCTAGTATGAGTAGTTTATCATTTACTGTTGTGGGATGGGATGATATTTCAATTTAGGATGCTCTTGGAATTCTTCCAATCCATACATCTTCAAATACTAAACTAGGAGAATCATATGGTAAGATTGTTGAAGCTTTAATATACCATTTTAAAGAAGAGTAATGTTAATTCCATAATCACATTGGTATGCCATTATTTGACCATTATGTTGATTTAATTAATATTCAACTTTATCATAATCTTATAGATCATAACATGCATAACAATCCAATGTTGTTGCAAGCTATGAGTATGCAATATTTTAATTTTGAATTATTCTCATCCGCAACCGAAGTCTCTTCTCCCTATCCTTCTCATATTTTATCACCTTTATCACACTATTCGTTATACCTCGATGTGTTTTATGAGTCTGTTATACCAAAAGTTTCTCTAAATCCTTTAGATCCTTATTCTGGTGACTTTGATCGCAACCTGGTACAGGATGGTGTGGTTTCACAATTTGATGATGAAGATATTGAATCCATTTTTTATGTTTTGTTTAATCATAAATATTTCATAGGTCAAAAGGGAGATATTATAACTTTAATTGTAAGAGGGATTTTTTTTGATTAATATATCCAAATTCTCTATCCATCAAGAGTCTCATATGATAAATGTTAAATCTGATCAAATCTGAGGCATGAACAATGTTTTCATTGACATATGTGAAGACAATGGTATGTAACTACCTATTGACCTTTCTAATCCACCCAAATTCGATGATCCACCACCTGAAAGTTTAAGGAATTGTCAGGGAGATGAGGAAATTTAGCTCTCGCTGATGGTTATGTTAGGTTCTCACAACATTGGTGATTATTGGCATTTTCAAGTTAATATTCCTAATCCTCAAGATAGATATTTTGATTAGATAAAATATTATTGTTTGGTTAATTACCCTTCATGTGAATCCCCTATATTAGACCCAGGGCTTGAGTGCATATATTTCATGGATCCCTAAATATTCACAACCTATCATTCCAATTGTAATGAAAAAGATCACCAACTGCAAGATTTCTCTATGAAGAATATTTCCCTGAATGATTCACTTCTTATCTTTCTAGTGTATGTTATGAAAATAATTATTTTTCTAGCACAGTTGATCCTCATGAGTCTAAGTCAATGCTTGAATTATTTAGAGAACCTAATCTATCAAGATGATATCAATGCTGGATCTGATTCGACTCACCTTTATGATATTTGGTTAGCCTGGTTTTACTGTTATTTGTATATTAACTGGGTTTCAGATTTTTCTATACCACCAATCAATGTTAATTATTTCGATTTACATATTGCTGGTCTAGTTTATAATTGGATAAAAATTAATGATCTCCTACACTGGAAAGGAGGAATTGATCATTTTCAAGCATCATCACATGAGGAGGAATATTTTTCGATTCAAATCACTTGTGAAATATCTCAAATTAACACATCCTTATATTTAAATAGTGAAACATCTCATACATCAACCTTCAGATTCGATCAACATAATATCTTCAACAATTTTCATATCATCAATTATTTTCCCATAAACGTATTTGATTAAAATTGTTTTTTTATATTTGATTAATCTCTTTGTTTCTCAAACATCTGTCAAGAAGTTAAGGCACTTCAACATTTGCTGATGGTTATGTTAGATCCCCGTAGTCTTGGTAAAGTGTTTGAGCTAGAACAATTTATGTTATCCTTGCCTGATATTTATCATAATATGGATTTGATGATTGAATACTTATTTTTGAATGAATTTCTATCTTTTGGACCTAGTTGTTTCACGATCAAATTGTTGACTGGTTATAGGAATAATATTTGACGAGTTTAATGGATAATAAAAATTTCCAAGGATATATTGAACTTAAGACATATGGATGTATGTTTGAGAGGTGTTTTCAAGGTATTCATGTTCATTATCCATGCTATTGTGACAAGCTTGCAGGTTGGATAGAGCGAGCTTCTAAATAACACCTTTATGATTACAACCTTGAACTTCATTCTTAGGTATAGGTAATTTAGATAAGAATATTTATTTATGTACATTGATTTATAGGTTTTTAATTGTTCATATCTTTTAGTTTACTGGTTAGGAGAAAATTGAATGATCTCATTGGAAATTACACTTTACTTAGCCTTGACCTTATAGCGGATTAGATTAGGATTAGGTCTAGCGGCATTTTAGCTTCTATTTTACATTTCATTGACCTTGCATTTTTTCCTCATCTAGTATTTGAAATTGCTTTGTTTTCATGTTTTCTATCTTGTATGTTTCTTTTCATTTTCGTCTTATATTTGTTCTATTTTCCTACTTTTTCTTTTCGTGTCGTGTCATTTCTTTTGTTTTGTTTTGTTTTTAATAAAAATTTGAATGAAAATTTCTCTTGTCTGACTCAAAATAAAATGTGGTGAAGCTTTGAAAGGGGTTGGTGACATACATCAACACTTGGTTAAATGTTGGTACCTCTTCTTTGCTTGGGTTTACATATTTGTAAATTCAATGGTGTTTATACATAAAATATGATTCATTCAAATGAAAATATGTAAGAAGAACCATGATGCCCATATCTATTTTAGGATATTAATTCCTTGACTTGGTAATGTAATTAAATGGTGTTTTCCTACCCATCCAATCAAGTAGAGAAGGGAAAGGAAAAAAAAAAGCAAGCATATTAATTGCAGAGGTAAATAAGTCTCTATAATAGGAATAACCTCTCTCAATATCAATAAGTCAGGATCCTTCTTCCACCCTGAAAACATAAACATCGATAGAATTCCAATGGGAATAGTGAAAATAAAATGGGGGGTGAAACAAGAGAAAGGATTCGTGCACAGAGATGTGAAGCATATTTTCTGGGGTACTGAACAAGATTTTTGGCAACAGAGCAACACTTTTATTTCCTAAAAGTGACTCCATCAGGGTACTGAACAATCCTGCTGGAAGCAGAGCAACACCATATATGGAACTAAAAATATTATCATCTTAAACTTGTGAATATATAATATACTTCTCCTAGATCAAAAAATTGAGATATGCTAGTAAGCCTTGTAAATGTGTTTAGTCGATAAAGGGGATAAGAGAGACTATAATTATAATCAAGATAAATGGGGAAGCTGAGGTGGTCCACATGGTAAATCAATACTTCCTAAAAGACTAGATTATATGCATAAATCTAGATCTGCGCACTCCTTATGGACAATCAATGCACAATTCCAATTGATAGTTAGAGTGTAACTCTTCTAGTTAGTGTTGTCACACCTCTTAGTGGAAGCCACCCCAGTATTGTTGCCTCTCATTGTATAAAGTGTCTAACTCAGAGCTCCTTTCATCTGTACTATAATTTGGGTGAGTTTTCTCAACTCTCACTTTTGCACACTTTTGTTTTCGTAAGTGTCACTTTCACTTTCACGACTGTCATTTTTGCTTTATTTCACATTTGCAAGTGTCACTTTTGTTTTATTTTTCTTTCAAATGTGTTGCTTTCACTTTATTTATATTTTTCAAGTGTCATTTTAACTAATTCTTACTCTAACAAGTGTTTCTTTTGTCCTTTTTCATTATTACATGCATTTCTTATGTTTTCTTTGTGTTGGCATGTGTCACTTTGACTTGTTTTCACACATCTTAAGAGCACCTTGGCACACTTTTATGGGCATGTCCAGTGCACTCTCTAGCACTATTTGATTCTATTAATACTTAGAACATTTATTGGACACATTCTTATGGAATAGTGCATATTTTGGTTGCATTGCGACACTTGTGTCGTAAAGGTACATATTAAGTGTTACACTTGGATACAAGTGTTGTTTTACTATCGTTTCACTGTACACCTCTTGGTTTTGAGTACTCTGTATATTATTTTCATTTGATTGGTGAATATATTTGGGTGATCATGTATAAGACCTGTTACATGTTATTACTCTCTTGTCTCATTGATCTCACACTTAGTCAATTTTGGAGTTCATCCATGTCCTCACATCTTGTGCACCTCACAAGCATACTCATGTTCTAGGAAAATGATGAGTACTCTGCATGATACTAAGTCTTAGTGATGAAATAATTACCTCTCAGAATTGTGCACTATGACCATCTTGGGGAAAAATTCCTCTAACTATGCATTGAGAAACATTGGAGTGTAAACCATAAATCTTACTACTCAACCTTGCCCACTATGCAGTTCATGATCCCTCCTGCCCTATATTGCGCATTACACAATTGCTGTGGATAATGGGCTCATCTTAGAACTCCTAAAATTCCCAACTATGTAGTTCATAGAGCCTCTTCTTCAATCACTTTTCTTTGTGCAGTTACAATTCCCTAACCTGCCTCCCTTGTCTCCTTAACTTTCTCAACTACACAGTCCATTGTCTTGCCTTGCCCCAATTGTGCATTACACAATTATATTCGACAATAGGGCCATCTCTGTGTCATTTTACTTCTCAAATGCAAAATACTTGAGTCTCTCCTTCATCCACTGTGCACTATGGCGTTATAGTTCCTAGTATTTCCACTCTTGCTAACTGAACTTTCCCACTCTGCAGTCCAGGGTATTTTTTAAGGATTTAATATTTTTTGTATATATAGTATTATAGGTGAGTATTCTAGTTTAAAATTTTGTACATATATAATGTAGGTGAATATTAAATAAAAATACATGTAATTTACTATTAAAATTGGCAATTTTTTGGAAAATATCATCCATTTAATAATATATATCTAAAAAATAGGCAAATTTTTAACCAAATTGGTAAATATTTTTTTTCATAAAATGTCCAAAATATAGCCCATTTGCGAATTTTTCCCCTAAAATTTTCCCTACCACAGTCCATGACATGAATTCTTCTTAGCCAATATATATTGCATAGTTACAATGCCCAGACCCTCACTCTCAACCTCCTAGCTCTGTGCATTGCACAATCCCCATGCTTCCCTCTAACTTCTTGTCCACTATCTCATCATAGGAAGCCTCACAGGAGAAAAGGTAGAATAGGTGATTATGGGACTGATGTTGTATTGCCATGAGTGAGTTAATTTTTAGGTGACATCACCCTATCATGACATGATGATGATCAAGGAGGTCAACAAGAGAGGTTACAACAGGGACACTTATGGAGACAAGTCACAAAGATATTGTCATGCAAGAATATAGGAACCTTGGACGATGATAGATTGATGGAGACCGATATGACATGAAGGGATCTATTACTATAATAAAATCGTTTGGAGGATGAAGATGAAACACCTTTCAAATCAATCATGAAGAGTTGAAGATAGTAGAAAAGATAATAGGTTGGCTTTTATGCACTATGAAGTGTGATTTTATCATCACCAAGTCATGGCCTCTCAAAGTATCATCACAAAAGTAATTTGGTATATGTATTTTACCACATCATTTCTGGAATGTAATTGTAATTTCCAAAATGTGTGGAAACCCAAGGGTCCCATATGGAATGTGAAAAGTCATTAGAAATTTCTAAAGTCATGTAGAATCTCAAAGGCCACATAGGAATGTGAAAAGTCACATAGGAGCTCAAGAGTCATGAGGGAAGGTCAAGAGTCAGAAGGGAGGTGGAGAGTCACCTAATTTGTTATATATACATCCTCATAGCTCAAACACGAGGAATTTTTCACCTTGGATTCTATAGCTTGGCATAAGAGAGAAGATATTTCTTTGGAGGAGCAAGTGGTGACTTAATGTTTCATTATTGGGAATAATGTTGCATCGTTGTAATCGTGTACCTTGGGACTTTCAATTAATATATGAAACTCTTGGATCTGACACACTTTCATGCATATATCGTGAGTGATTGTGAGACTATTATTTCATTACTTGTGGTGTATGTTTATGTTAAAACATACCAATTAAAATTAAATATTTCATTGGATTTGGTATGCATCTTGTTTAATGTGTGTTCTTACTTTCTTTTATGATCGTTGTTAAATTGTGAACTAATTTGCAGGTTAATCAAAATATTTTCCATGCTCTTATGTGTCTCTCCCAGAATAGTAATATTACTTTTCTTCTAGAGGATCACTCTCTCTTTTTCATTTTGTGAAAGTACCTTATATGTGATTGTATGCCCCATAGTGTCAACTTACTAGCTTGTTTCAAAGATTATTTGTATAATCTCTTACGTTGATAATTGCATCCAAGGAAAATACCTAAGAATAATGGTGGACGAGTCTATTATTCAGATGGGGCTCCTACTCCAAATGATGTGGGGTTTATTTGGGACTTCATACCAGGTATACCCCGTGTGTTAGTGGACTTCCAACACTATCAACATGATCATAACTCTGCTCAGTACTACCGACCTAGCTGTTTATCACTCTCGACCTAGACTAGTGTTGGTTCACCATCCTGGTCAATCTGAATCATGGTGAAAATTTAATGGGCACACTCTATTTGAGACACTAGGCATGATTCTAGGTGAGATCCTCATCCAAACTGGAGAGACTAAGCCCAGTGCTAAAAGCCACACACTCAACTAAGTGATCCTAGGCTTCTAGGACTATTAGTCTCAACTGGTCAACACATTTGACACAAGAAGAATAAATATTGTCTGCTGAACCATTCTCCCCAAGTAGTCAACAACTTTTATATAAGGAGAATGACTGTCCAAGATGATGCCATATCAACACTCTCTCTCACTAAGAGATGTAGGATCATGATTTTCCTTTGATTTTTCTGTATCAATACTCTCTCTTGCTGAGAGAGATAAGCCTATCGTGGGCGAATCTGTTTGATAATACTGGAGCCATACTTCTTTCTTCCTATACCACATCTTGATACTAGCTCTCAAGGTTCCTTGACCTGTCTTCATGCTATTACATGCACCTAATTAACCAACCTTGCAATATGGATCCATACTACTTCACAACTCACCATTCAATGTCTGAAACATACTCAATCTCTGAGTGCAACAAATTTCTGCTTCCTTCTCATCACAAGCTCATAGCCCAAACTGAAGAGATATACAAACTCATTATGTCTTCAATACTCCTTGCCCAATTTTAATTTTTGAACCCTTGTAGCAATAAATAACTGTACCATGCTAGTACTCTAACACATTTTGAGCTATATGCCTTGGCACAAATATGGAATGATTTTCTTCCTTATCTTAATCCATTCTTTTGGCTAATTTCATATTACCCTAACTAGGTGTTATTTCTGGAACAAATCATGTTGTGGAAATCCTGGTTGCTCCCTTTGCTAATGATGCTAGTAAAGTGCATAAAATATCTAGTTAAAATACTTCACTTTAAATCTAGATATTGACTCCCTCTGAAGCTAACTCAAGGGGTCCTGAGAAATCCTTCACTACTTCCTCCTTTTGGTCAATGTTTTTTCCTCTGCCACATAGGCTCTTGTGATTTCATAAAATCATATATGATCAATATTGATCCATCAATCCAAGTGTATCAAATATAAGGAGCCTGTACAAAGCCTTCTTTATGCTTGTAATATAAGAATTCATCATGTACCTCACAAGCGTGAGGTAGCTCTCATGTACAATTATTCTTCCATCAACGAAGTTAGTATATACATCCATCTGACGTAGCTTTAAGGATAAATAATTAAGATAATAAACATTTAATTGAAGTGCACTTGACCTCATAGTCTTCTCCCTCTTATTAGTATAATCACTCTTTCTACTTCTTTCCATCTATTACATACTTTGTCTTGGAAGTCATGATTGAATTATTTTTGGAATAGCTCAAGGCATACTTTCAATCTTGCTGATCTATCTCCTCTCTTTGAGTCCATACCTCATATAATATATCTCATTACAAATCCCTATTTGTGGGGATTTCTCTTGTCGTAAATTTTCTTTTTCTTCCATCTGCTGCGAAAGTATCGGTAGACTTCCTTATGTATCTTCAATCCTCATTAGGAGGTCATGTATGGAAAATTACAACCAAGAAAAGAATTCAAAGATAAGATATTAACTAATAGTAACAATAATAATGATAAAGAGATAAAAATACTTATCATTGAAGAAGAATGTAAAATCCCTCTTTATCTTTAGTCTTCTTGCATCCATATTTAATTTTTTCAACTTGATGCCGTTTCCACCTTGCAAGATCTAGGGTTTCTATTTTCAACAGAAACACAATCTTATGGTTTTTTTCCATAAACCCTAGGGATTTCTTGTTGAAGCCTTTTTCATACTAGTGTTTACAAACTCTATATTTTAAATTTCACATCTTAAATACCAAAACCCTAGAGTGATGAAACTCATCATAAATTGATCAAGGATGTTTTGTCCACTGATTATCCTTGGTCCAAATAACTCTGCTTTCTCATAATCATTGTATTAGAAACAATTTCAATGTGCAAGGAATGACTCCATCATTTTTCAGTACCTAAGCATAATAGTATATGCAAGATATCTTTCCTAGAATCAATAATTTTCTCCACAACAACAAATTTAATAAAAAATTCAATGTCTTTAGACATTTATATCATAGTACTGGATCTGAAAATGGCTTCATCAAGAAATATGTTGAGCTTTATTTTTTAAGAGGGACTCAACTTTTCCTTCTGACAACTAGACTCAAGATATTTTAAAAAGGATCGTCTTCAGATTCTGTAGGCTAATTTCTAGGCTTCAATTCAATAATTTGAAATTTTAGGCTTAGAAACCAAGAAAATATTATGATTGTTTTAATGACCTTCCTGAACTCCAAAACATCATCATGATTCTTAAGAGACACTTTGGCATCTTCAAGGATTTATTCAGTCAAACTTGAGTTTCATGGAACACGTAATGCAACATCTCCAAATAGAGACACTTTAATCTAAAGGTGACATATTTTTCTTATGTGACAATGTCTTATTTTGATCCACAACTTCAAGATGAGTTTTCATTAGTGCTTGAAACATAAAAATAGCTTATTACCAATATTTCCTTGAACATGATTAAAGACTATTCATAAATGAACATACTTGTCTTGCAAAGGATTATTTGATAAAGTGTTTTATTAATGAATCCTTTATTCATACAAGTCATTCTATACCCACACTTGATCTTGAAAAAAATTCTAGAAGGAAAAACACTGAGATGATAAACATACCTCATCAATTTTAAAATTCATACTGTATTTAGCCTATCATTGCAATCTACACTATAACTACAATGCTTCAACATTGTCACTTTTATTTTCTAATTCTAGGTGACAGTGCCTTCCACACTTTAAAGAGGTTATATCTCATGAATAAGACACTACTGTCGTAGTATGTCAATGCAAAAAATTTAACCACTTCTTATAAATTATTCTTCATTCTTGAGACCCATAAGTATCATAGAGACAAATCTCGAATCAAATGAAAATACTATATAGGATTATTCGTCATCTAAAGTAGTTGGATTTTTTGAGATTAGTTATGAGACTCCTTCAACCTTCACATATTCAAACTTGGGACCTTATATCTTTAAACAAATGTATCCTTTTTGTAGTAGAGTCTAATGATTTTGGTCCATTGATTCTCCTTGAGTTTATTAAAGTTGTAGCTTATCTTCTTGTGCATTCATGACCTATATCATAAAAAAATAATTTTCAAGATGGCCCTATATCAATAACAACAAGAATCATAACTTGATCAAGCTATATATGAAACATAGATGAGATAGCCTCAATTTCTTGAATTAGATATATGATTTTTTTCGATTTACTGAGGTTTCTCTTTAGGTTGTTAGATCATTGAAACAAGCTCTAAGGTTTGTTCTAAGATCACAAAAACTTTTACATTGGTTTGAAATTTCAACCTTCTCTTAAATTTATATTTAAGCCAAGATATTTCATATTTGAGGTCACTAGGATCTTCAATAGTGAAACTTAAACTAGCACACTTCCTAGATTTTTGGCCTATTGTAGTGAGTTGTGAGGTAATTTGATATGCCATGTCTTGATGTATTTGCATCTTCCTTTCCCTTGACTTAAGTTCTAAATATTTTAAAATTTTGACAAAATCATTCTATATGTTTTTATTGCCAAGAAATACCCTAGATAGGGCACATATTTCACAAAGGTATTTCTCCCCAAACTCATCTAGAATAGAGAGAAAGGATTCTAAAGCTAACTCAAATTCATTTGCTTCTAGAAATATGAATTTTAGGGCCACCCTTACACCACATATGATACCATGTTAATTTTTTTGGATTTCTCTATTTTGACAATGATTTCTTATTCATACCTTATCTTAAATTCATTATGCATCATAAAATAATTACAAATATAAATTCAACAATATGTCAGGAAATCATAAAGATACATCCACACAAGAAAACATTATTTTACCCTGGGATAATCCACACGGGGAAAATCCTAGCAACCTTTTCAATAGAGAAATATTCAATTCAACAAATATACATCTTAGTCAATAACTAGTTCAAACCTGGTCTAATGTCTCCTCCATCCTTGTCAAGTCATAGGCTTCCCATAGAGATGATAGTTCAAACATACTTATTTTCTAACCTCAGATTCATTGGCCTGCCTCATTAATACTCCTTCGTTGGCATCATATTGACTTTATGTGCCTCAAATAGATTCTTGCTAGCCTCATTTATAATTTGTGTGCCTCAGAGCTTTGTTGTAGACCTCAAAATTTGATATTGCCTTAGAGATATGAGAGCTTCATTGCTGGCCATAAGGGAGGATGCATTACCTCTTATTTATAGGCTTTGCTGGTCTAAATGGGTGCATCCTTCAACTTAGCTTAACTGAAAATTTGAGGGGCTGACTTAACTAGGAGGAGATCAACATCATCTATTTGGTGCCTGAAAATTCAATTTTTACAAATTTAAATTTTTTCTTTTTGAATCAACATGAAGAACATGTATTCCAATAATTTTATTTTGTTTCTATATTGAAGAACATGCTGAAAAATACATCAATGGATCAAATATACACTGTAAAGACCGACCATAGTTACAAAAATAAACAAGGCCAACCAATACCAACTCGTCAAGGATGGAAAATTGTTCTTCATTAATGTGAACAAAGGAAAAAAAAAAATTTCATTGGTAAGTGACAACCAAGCCAAGAAATTTACCAGTTGCAGCAATAATTATGTTTTAATACTTTTAAGGGAAAATCAATATGTAGAAGAGACAATGAGAGAAAAGGCATCCCTTGATGGGTGTACTAAGAAACAAGAATAAAAACGGGAAGAATTGCTACATGCATATAGGGATGTGTTCTAGGAGCCTAAGGGATAACACCCGAGATGGAAGTGGAAATGAAATCCATATATTTCTAGACTCCCATTTCCAAATGTTGGGATGTACATATAGTCTATTATAGAAGCGAGTGAGGTGAAGAAACATTCACAACAATTAATGGAACAAGGTGTCATTCGAATGAGTACAACACCATGTGGATCACCTATCATAATTATGAAAAATAAGTATGGGACTTAGCAAATATATATAGATTACAGAGAATTGGAAAAAATTATGCTCAGGAATAAGTACCCCCTACCTAGAATAAATGATCTACTAAATCAATTGCAACAAGATAAATACTTCACCAAGATGTACTTAATGTATAGATATAACCAAGTTTGAGTAAGAGAAGAATATATATAGAAGACCACCTTTGTTGGCTTGAGGGGTCTTGACCCAAATTTAGAGTTAAAATTAACCACAAAAACCCACTTAATACTAGCCCTTTCAACAATGACCTACTTGTGCAGGTCAAAGTCTCACTCGAAGCAGTATGGGTGGGTGCTGGAACCGGGTATCCACACCCTGAGAGAGAATTAAACGATGTAGGTGTCTTCAGATCTATAATACTAGTGGACAACCCTTCGCAACAGAAACCCTAACCAGGCTGATCTAGGTCAATTTACGCAGGCTGTCCTATGCACACATAGATAAAGGATTCACAATCCCTTCAACAATCTTAGTAAAGTGACATTCAGGTCTTACAGTAGCAGATCTATGCATTCAACATTCATATAAGACAGAAAAGCAGGTATACAACTGATCTAATTATAGATAACATAAATAGTAAGAAAACATAACAAAAAAACATATCACAAATGCATGTTATACTGAGAATTATCCCAAAATACTTCTTTATTCATTAACAATAGTAAAACCCTTTACACTTCTTCAAATCTACCCACACACATAGCTAGCAGGGTTTGCACACAATTGGACTAAGGTCTCTGAGCACACTACCAACAGGAGCCTTTTAGACATAGATAAATTCTCTTCACAGCTCAGAACATCACATTCCTATAAAAACTTACTTTTTAAAACTATTCTATCCGACTCGATCTAGACTTCTATTTATATCTTTAGCCTGCGCTCATCTAAGGTCTGCAAACTGTGGTTTGAGACTCTTAGATCTACCCTTTTTCCCATTAAAACTCATTAAGGGTAATTGACCCACCCCAAAGCCCCTTGACCTATGCATTTCTTAGCGCACATGACTCAAAACTATAAAATACTATATTTTTATCAAAATTTCGGTCCTAAGGGAACCTACTCCAATAGGCCCCCAACACAATCTTGTGACTCGTCTCGAGGCACAAAGGTACTGGGGTATTCATCTTTGTCTACAGCTCCTCAATGGCAGCAATCAAGGGTGCGAGGATTTCCACGCTCTGATAAGCTCCACTCTGCTTATATCCACCAAATTCTTAGAAGTCAACTCTTTTGTGGCGAGATTGATGCTCTGATATGTCTGGTTCAAATTTTTAACGACAATATCCAAATCCTGTGACAATTTCATCGCTTCATCGACCCACATATTTTCATGGTCTCTCACAATGTGCTTCTTTATGTGCAACTCCTCAACTTCATCACACAATATATGACTTATCTTAAACCGGGCCATCCTCTAAGCAGGTACAAACGAAGGCAGCGCCTCCTGAATATCATCAAACACTTGCTCCTTGACACGCAATTCCTGTGAAATATTTATGACCATGGGATCCGTCTGCATGGATTTCAACTGGCACATAGATATTTCTAGTAGCGCGGTTCCCTTTTCAAATGTGGTGACAATACTTTCTGAAGCTTCCTTGACTAAGGCTGCCTGCTGCGTGCTCACTTCTGGTGGAGTTTCAGGTTGAAGCTTGGCCTGCAATTCCACAATATGCTGCTCAAAATCCACCTTCACTGCCTACGATTTTTATCTGGAGGCTTTCAAAGCTGCTACTAATCCTTTAATTTTAGCCTGGGGCACAGCCGAGGTAGGGATATCAAAATCCGACAAGTCACCACAAAGTCTATTGATCAGTCTCTCCAATTCTGCTTGTATGCCACTGCTGCCTGCTACACTATCCGAGCTTGAAGAGAGTCTTTTGTTTTTGCTGCAATATTTTGCTCATCTTCAGTCAGTTTTTGGTGTACACGCACCTCCCTACACTGAAACTCGTCTTTAATAATGGTTTGTATGGCATAGATTACCACTAGGTAACATCGATAAATTTATCCTAACTTCTAGGAAGGTTTGCACCTGCGCACGCAATGTAGGTTACTCTACTATGATTGCTGCACCTGGGAAGGGCTAGATCCAGCCGTCCACCATATTGATGATGTTATGAAACCAACTCCAAAAATAGAAGAGAAGAGAGATCAATGCCTTAGAAATCAACCAATTTGAGGGGGAAAACTCCAATACATTACATAAATGAACAATTCTTGGATGATACAAATGAAAAAACCTCCTTTTGTATATAGGGTTCCATGGGGTCACAATATAATCCTATCCGACCTAAAAATAATAATGTAAGGGAAAAATAATAAAAATATGGGGGTTACAGGGGAACAAAAATAACAATAAGGGGCCTACACAAATAAAAATAATGGAATACACTAGTAATATGGGGACCTAACATGCCTCTCTCCTTCAAAAAAGTGTTGTCCTCAATGCTTGAGTAGCTCTGGATGCTTTTGTATAAAATTCTCATCCTCCCATATAGAATATTTAGTGGGTAAGTTCTTCCACTTGATGAGATACTATGAAATTGATCGATTTCGTAGCTGTCGAGTTCTTGTTTCCGTGACTGTTTCAGGTTCCAATATGATTTTTCCTTCCTCATCAAGTCATGGAAATATTGTTTGAACTGGAAATTTGTCACCTATAACCTTCTTTAAGCATGAAGCATGGAAAAATGGATGCACTTGTGAAGAAGAAGGAAGCTCCAATTTGTATGCCATAGTACCAATATTTTGCAATTGTAAGGACCAGAGTTTTTTGGCGATAATTTATTATCCTTCTTAGCTTGCTTGAGGGACATTTGTTTGTAAGGATATAGCCATAAAAATACCCAGTCTCCTACATCAAAACTTCTCTCGCTGCGATTTTGATCTGCCTGTTGTTTCATTTGATTTTGTGCCAAATTGAGGTTATCCTTTAAGAGTTGGAGAAATTGCTGTTGATGCTTGATGTGATCTTCCACTGCTTGCACCTTAGAATTTTCTCCTAAAGATGATGTGATGGATGGTGGATGATATCCATAAAGTGCCATAAATGGGGTCATTTTTGCTGCAGTATGGAAGGAAGTGTTATGCCACCATTCCGCCAGAGGTAACCACTTGATACATTGTGTTTGTTTATCAGACACAAAACAACGAAGATATCCTTCCAAACATTTGTTCACTATCTCAGTTTGACCATCAGACTGAGGATGATAAGATGAGATATGAGGTAGCTGAGTACCCAAACAAGAAAATAATTTCGTCTAAAAATTTCCAGTAAAAATGGGATCTCTGTCGCTTACCATAATCTTTGGGTTTCCATGTAGCTTTTGAACTATTTCCATAAATGCAGTAGCAACTGTACTTGCTTTAAATGGATGAGATAATGCACACAAGTGTGCATACTTTGTAAGTATATCAACTACCACCATGATGATACTCTTTCCCTCAGACTTAGGTAAACCTGTGGTAAAATCCATTGAAATCTCCTCCCAACATTGACTTGGAATGGATAAAGGTTGTAGAAGACCCGAGGTCTTAATTGTCTCAACTTTATTTTGCTGGAAAACCAAAAATTCTGCCAAAATTTTTTGAATATATTATTTAAGGCCATCCCAAAAAAATTCTTTCTTCACCCTATGGTAAGTTTTTAAAAATCCCGAGTTTCCTCCTAAAGAAGAAGTGTGCAATTCCAAAAGAATCTTTTGTTTTATTTGGGAATTCTTACAAAGATATAAGCGATATTTTTACCATAAGGAATCATTTTTCCAACTAAATGTATCATATGTACTAGGATCTTGCTTCAAATTTTGAATGAGTGTCCACACTTCTTCATCCTTCTTCCATTCATCTCTTGCTTCGGTTAACCAAGCTGGTTGGATAATAGAAATTGCACAAAGCAATGCTTCCACCTCTTCATCCTTTCTTGAGAGTGCATCTGCAACAACATTTAGCTTCCCTTTTTTGTAGATGATTCCAAAGTCATAACCCAACATCTTTGTGACCCATTTTTGCTGCTCTTCTGAAGATAGTCTTTGTTCCAAAAAGTGTTTAAGACTATCATGATCAGTTTTTACCTTGAAGTGCCTTCCCATTAGGTAAGGTCACCATTTCTTTAGTGCATGTAGTATTGCCAACATTGCCTTCTCGTAAATAGCTTTATGTAAATGCTTTCCTTTGATTGGATGGCTTTCAAAAGAAATGGGTCTTCCTTCTTGCATTAACACAACACCAATTCCATTTCCTGAGGCATAAAATTTCACAATAAAGGTTTTTGTGAAGTCTGGAGTCCATGAAAATGCATGTTTCTTCAATAATGTTGTTAGAGGTGCTGCTATTCTCCCATAATTATTAACAAACTTGTGATAATACCCTGTTAACCCAAGAAATCCTCGCAACTGCTTTATGGTTATGGGGACTTTCCATTCCTTAATGGCTTTAATTTTGTTAGGGTCTACTTTAACACCCTCGTGAGATACAATATGACCCAGATATTCCACCTCTTGTACTCCAAAGAAGCATTTGGATTTTTTTGCATATAATTGTTTCTCCTGCAATAGTTTGAGCACCCTCTCAACATGTTCAACATGATCCTTCCAAGACCTGCTGTAGATTAGTATATCATCAAAAAATACTAGCACAAATTTTCTAAGGAAGGGTTTGAAAATGGAATTCATCAACCCTTGAAATGTAGAAGGTGCATTGGTAAGGCCAAAAGGCATGACCAAAAATTCATAATGACCCTCATGAGTTTGAAATGCTATTTTCAGAATATATTCAATATTCATTCTAATTTGATGATATCCAGAATGAAGATCCAACTTGGTAAAATAAATAGCGCCATGTAATTCATCAATCATAGGAATGGGAAATTTATCTTTAATAGTGAGCTTATTGAGCTCCCTATAATCCAGACATATGTGCCATGATCCATCCTTCTTGTGCACCAATACTACTGGAGCAGAGAAAGAACTTTGACTAGGTTGAATTATACCAGCTTCTAACATTTCTGCAATCATACATTCAATTTCGCTCTTTTGGACATAAGGATATCTATAAGGCCTGATGTTTGGAGGAACACTTCCTAGAATAAAATGAATAGCATGATCATGATCACGAATAGGTGGGAGTCCTTTGGGAGTATCAAACACCTTGGAATGATTGTCCAAGACATTTTGGAGATATGGAGAAATAGGTGACTTTGATGTTGGAACTTCTAGCGAGCATAATTGTGCAATTACACCTCATTGTTATTTCTTCAGAATATTTGTCATGAAATTAGAGTTTATTATCTTTCCTATCTTCCCTGCGATACCCCATAATTCGATTTATTTTCCTTCCGAAAAAAAATTCAAGAAAATTTATTGAAAATTAAAAGCTATCGTACCCAAATATTGTAACCATTGTACTCCTAGTACAACATCAACACCTCCCATTGGAATGGAAAAAATTGGACTATTCAATGCATATCCCCCATGGTTAGCTTGATATTATGGCATTTTACAGAGCAATTATATTTCCTCCATTTGCAACCATCACTTAACATTCTGGTGCTGGGTATAGGAAACAATTCAATTCCTTGGCTACCTTACAATGAGTAAAATTATGGGTGCTACCTGAATCAATCAACACTATTACCTTTTTCTTCTTGATATGTCCTTCTATCTTGAGAGTTTGAGGAGTGGTAATTCTTGCCAATGCATTACTCGATATGGTAAGACTCATTTCTTCTTCTTCTAGGGTTGGTTCTTGGTGTATATCCTCTTCTTTTGAAGTTTCTTGTTCATTTTCTTCCTCCTCTTCACAATATATGTAAAATAATTTCTTCTTAGCACACTTATGACCTTTACTTTATTTTCTATTACAACTGTAGCAAAGCCCTTTTGCTCTTTTTTCTTCCAATTATTGTGGTGTCAACCTTGTAGGTTGTCAAAGTCTAGGAGTAGCAATACTTCCATCTTTATAGATATGAGTGGTAGGATTCCTTGTTGCCATATTTTTACATTCAATTTTTCTTGCCAACCTAAATGCCTTCTCCAATGAATCAGGTTCCCAAATGCGAACTTCATGTTGGATGTTATCCTTTAAAGTCCCTATGAAGACATCAATCCTGTGTTCCTCTAGAATATCAGTTACCTTTATATTCAATTTTTGGAAGTCCTCAATGTGCTCCACCACTGAACCCTTTTGTTTGAGATTTATCAATTGGCTAAAGAAGGTGTTGCTCTTTGTATCCTCATAATGTGCTATCATTTCCTTTGTAAAAATTGATTAAGTGACAATTTTTTTACGGGAGCAAATCCATCGATACCATACAAATGTATTTTTTTCTAAATGTAAAGTTGCAACCTTTTGTGTGTTTTGCACATTATTGAGATCAAACTATTGCTCCATCTGTAGTATCCATGTTACAGGATCCTTGCCATAAAAATTCCTCATATCCATCTTTGGAATATGGTGGTTCTTCCATCCAACATTAGAGTTTATGAAATCACTATTAACATTTATTTTGTTCTCATCATGAGTTTCCTCTATTATCTTTTCAGCATTAGGAAACATTTCTTGTATCAACTTTGTCAAACCGTCCATGTGTGCATTTATATCATTATTCATGTTTTCCATATTTTCTTTCATGTCATCCATCTTAGCTTCCATTCAAGCTTCCATGACATCCATATTAGCTTCCACGCCTTTCTTCAAAGCTTCCATTTCATTTTTTGTTGCTCTTTGCCAGAGCGAAATTTGGTACACTTGCTCTTGTAATTTTGATATGTCATGTTGCACTTCGTCATCTTCATGAGTCATAATAGAGCCTTCTAAAGGCTTAATAGGTGTTGAATTATTTTTAGGAGGAATTTTATAACCGAATATTGATATCTATTCTACAGTATGCCCTTGGAATCAATTCCAAATGTTTTTTCACACAAGACTTATGCAATTCAAAAACAAATACACACCTTTTTATTGATTTTGAGGAGCTCGATATTGAAACTGAATTATCTTTGTGATTTTAGATATTAAATATCTGAAATTTGGCCCTTTATTAGCCCTCTGAAGTGTCTTTCAATTGCCATAGGTCTCACCTGATTTGGAATCTTCAAGTCAAAGTTATGCCCAATCTCCCACAATGACCTATTTATGGACTGGTTCAGTAGAGAAAAATTGTACGGCGTACCAAGTGTCACTGTTTCCTTCTTCGGATCTGAAATTGATATCAAGGAAACTACAGTCCTTGTACTTGTGGCTGCATTTTACAAAATTCCAATCCGATGCTCGGAGTGAGAGTTATGACGATTTTCCCAGGGTCACCTCTTTGAGATGAAATTCGTAAGCCTGAAACAACACTAACTTCCACAAATCATATCTCCGATAGTGTTGTGAATAAATATCTGAAATTTTTCCACGACGTTCCTTGGAATTTGGGATTCGCTCTATAAAAATTTCAGCTTTTGAACGCTCGTAGAAAAAAATTTATTGCAAAAATTCCACGATGACCTGTTTAGGTTAAATTCAGGAGCCTGCAAAAATCCATAACTTCCACAAATCATATCTCTAAAAATGTTATGAACCAAGATCTGAAATTTTTCCATGACATTCCCCAGGATTTCGGCTTAAAACTATACAAATTTCATCTTTTGAAACTTCGTAGAACAAAAGCTATAGTGAAAATTCCACGATGACCTGTTTGGAGCATTGAAACCCTAGAATCGAAAGCTCTGATACCAAATGTTACAAAACCAGCTCCAAAAATAGAAGAGAAGAGAGATCAACACCATATAAATCAACCACTTTGAAGGGGAAACCTCCAATACATTACATAAATGAACAATTCTTGGATGATACAAATGAAAAAATCTCCTTCTATATATCGGGGTCCATGGGGTCACAATATAATCCTAGCCGACCTAACAATAATAATGTAAGGGAACAATAATAACAATATGGGGTTTACAAGGGAAAAACAATAACAATAAGGGGGCTACACTAATAAAAATAAGGTACTACACTAGTAATATGGGGACCTAACAGATAATCATGCTTGTATGCTCTCTTGCTTAAATTGACCTTGCTTGATTCACACTCGCCTAGATGTTGTCGGTCTTCAACTGCAACATTTGCAATCCTGTTTGTAGTGTGTCAACTACGACCTTGTATTGCTCCTACATGATGTCAGGCTCAACCATATTAGTGAATGCAACAATGTGCAGGCTTGGGGAAATCTATTCCATTGGCATGATTTTCGCTTGCCCATAAACCATCTTGAATGTGGTCTTACCAATCAACTTCTTTCATGTAGTCCTATAAGCCCATAACACAGAAGGGATGCACACGTCCCAATCATTTCGATTTGCATTACATTTCTTTGTGAGCACATTCTCCAAGATTTTGTTGAAATATTATGCTGCACCATTTTCCTATGGGTGATAAGGATTATTCTTCTGGTGATGTATCTAAAATTCCTCTTTCATAGCCTCAATGTTTTCATTAACAAAGTGCGTACCCCTATCACTCATCAGTATCTTTTGGAACCCAAATCTAGTTAGGATATTTTCAAAAATTAAGTGTGCATCAATATCTACGGTACAATCCTTGACTGGCTTAGTTTCTGCCCATCTGGTTACATATTATGTGGCAGTGATAATGTAGCATGCACCAATCTTCTTCCCCGAAGGATTGATAGGTCAAAAACAATAGATAGCCCATTTATCAAAATCCTGCAGGGCCATCTGTGGTTGCAAGAGAATTTCATCTCTGCGCAATGGCTTCCTTGTTTTTTGACATGCATCACAAGCTTGACAATATGAATGTGCATGACTGTGCAGTGTGGGCCACCATAACCCAACACACAACACCTTCTGCGCAGCGACCTTCCCTGCAGAGTGGCCTCCTGCCACTCCTCCATGAGCCTCAACCAAGATGTCCTGTATTTCATGTTCCATAACATACCTTCTTAGCACTTCATCCGCTCCTAGATTGTATAATTTACTAGCAATCAGTGTAAAATTAGCTGCACATGAAACCAGCTCCATCTTTTACTGCACCTAATATTCAACAAGTGCACTTCCCATGGTCAGAAAGTGAATAATATCAAAAAATTGTTCATAAACCACCTTAATAGCAAAGAGCTGCGCATCAGGTAGTACCTCCTCCAGACTGGTTGGTTCCTCCCCATTTTCGATGCGTGACAGGTGATCAGGTCCAACATTCAATATTCCAGGCTTCACAATGATTTCAAAGTCATATTCTTGAAATAGCAACAACCATATACAAATATTCCCCCCCAACACAAGCTTATTGACCAGGTATTTCAAAGCGAAATGGTCAATGAACATCTTAAAGTGCCCTCCGAGTAGATAGTGCCTATATTTTTGTAGAGAATAGACCATGACCAATCCTTCCCTCTCTGTGGTTGAGTAGTTGCGCTCTGCATTGGAGAGATTCCTACTAGAAAAAGAAACATGGTGATAAGTGTCTCCTTCTCCCGATTGCACTAAAACAGCTCCAAGTGCTATACCTTAGGCATCAAAATGTACATGGAAGACCTTGGACTAGTCAGGGAATATTAGAATAGGTGTAGTAACCATATTTTTCTTCAGCAGCACAAAGCTCTTTTGACATTCCTCATTCAAAAAAAATGACACATCCTTCTTCAATAATTTCTCCATAGGCGCAATGATCAAAGCATAGCCCTCAATGAATTTTCTGTAATATTTGGTGTGTCGCAGGATGGAGCGAAAATATTTTTCATTGGTAGGGACTTCTAGGTTGATAATAACTACAATCCTGGCCGGGTCTACCATCAATCCTTGCTGACACACAATATGGCCCAATAATACAAAGGAACGTAGAATAAACATTTATTCAAGTTAAGAGAAATATGGTGCTTCCTGCAAGTGTCAAGCATCATGCGCAGGTTGGACACATGCTTCTTTACCAGCTCAAACACTATCCATTCATCAGAATACACCTCTAAGAGCTTATGCATGAATTATTTGAACACAACTACTACTATGCGTGAGAAGATAGCAGGTGCATTATTCAATCTGAAAGGCATGTCTATGTATTGGAAAGACCCCTATTCCATTGCAAAGGTGGTATTGCTTTGGTCTTTTGGTGTGATTATGATATGATGATACCCTGAAAATCCATGAATAAAAGAATAAACCTCTTGTCCTCCCACATTATCCAAGATCTCATCTTAAAATGGAGTACGGAAGGGGTCATGCACACATGCATCATTCAACTTGTGCAGATCTACACAAATCCTTATCTCACCCTTATTCTTCTTTTCTTGAACAACCATGGGGCTCACCTAATAAGACTACTCCATAGGATCGATGATTCTTGGAGCAACCATCTTCTCTAGTTCCTATTTCACTTCCTTCTTATACTTAGGATTTAATCGGTATGGTCGCTGCTTGACAGGGCATCTGGTTTTAGAGTGATCTTCATAACACCTAAATCTCCTACAATTTTTTTAATCTCAGAGAAATTCATGGGAAACAGGTCCTGATACTCTGTCAATAGCTCCGCAACCTTTGCAAATGTGTCATTGTCCCAGTAATCTCGTATTTTTTCAAACTTGGGCTATTATTCTATCCCAATGTTGACTTCCTTTAACTTCAGAGGCTTAGTTACATCCACCATTCCCAATAAGGGCCCTGCAATTGCACGCTCCCCCTTGGAATTAGGGATGTTGATATTTCTTGAATCTTCTTCATTATCTTCTACTGACATGTTCCTGCAGTTGACAATATCTTGCATATTTTCTTCCCATTATGGTGCAATACATTCTATCAGAGGTCAGAAATTATCAAAGACAAGTGCTTCTATATACTGCAGGGCTTCGTCCAATCCCTCTGATCCCCTGACCAAGCCAAAGGTTGACAAAAAAATATTAGTCATCGTAATCCAATGGTGAGTCCCTTGACGCAGCTCTGTTTCCAAATACCATGTATTAGGTATTGGTCCCAACCAATGGAAAAACCTGTGAACCCATTCGGTCTAGGTATTCTTGTTCCAAACCTCCATCCATGTGGCTAGGTGTTTGCACAGATCACCTTGGCCATAGAAAATATTAGTTGGTGGGGTAACAGGCTGGTCAAAGCACAACCTCATCATCCTGATGCATTTCTCCCAGTCCTTAAAGCTCCCTTTTTGTGTATCCCACCAACGTGCTAGAGTTGCGTGCATAATAATATCAAGTGCCTAGAACCTTCACTCTTCCGGGACAACCTTTTCCATTTTTTACAAAAATAATACAACACTATCAGAACCATAAAAATAGGGTAATTATCTTACCTATGAGGAGATCCATCAGAAATTTTTAGTGATATTGAGGCAGCGCAGTGCAGGAACATCATGCAATCAATTCTGCGAGTTCTCCATTTCCCTATTCGAATCTGAGAAACATGAGCTATCCTTTTCCCAATTCAGAATCCCATCAGTCGTAGGGTTAATCCAATCCTCATCTCACGTAGTAAGCTTGTAGATATGGTCGAAATCATCCCCTTCGCTCACTGGTTTTGTATATCTTTCTCCTTCCGCCAGATCTAGAGGTACTATAACCCGAGTACCATCGTTTTCAAAGATCATGCTCCTGCATTTCAAGTTGATGATGCCTCCCATATTGATGGCCTAGTCCAGTCCTAACAACGGAGGGTATTGGTATACATCATCCACAATTTTTATTACTTCAAAATATGCACGTACCTTTACTCCAGCAATGTCTACTAGAACCTATGGGAGTCTTCCAAGTGGAATGATATTCTGCTGATTAGCCATGCACAGCTGAATGGTGGACCACTCCAGCTTTGGTTCACCCATATTTTGCCAGGTATTCTTAGGTAGAACATTTGCATTAGACCCTAAATCCAAGATGACCCGATCCATCTCATACTCTCCAATTTGCATGGTCATGCGCATCTCCCGACCAGTTCTCTTCTTGTTCTTATAAATCTTGTTCACAACCTTAGTCTCAGTTCGAGGAAATTCCTTCTCTGCACAACTATATATCAAGGCCTGCAGATTGTATATTGCTTTCTAGTTGCACAATAGCTTAATGCAGGCTTGTAGGAAAGGTTTGAATTCATCATTAACCTTCAATTCCATGATTGACTTGGATGTGGACGCACCTGCAGCAGAAAAATCCTTCTTGGATTCTACAAAACTTTCCTTTTCCTTCTGAAAGTTGAGTCCTTCTTTCTTTTTTGAGGCCTTCCTAATCCATGGCTCTGCATCAGCCTTATTTTCCTTGTCTCCTCCGGTGGTAGCACCACTGTGTGTAATTATGTTTACACTTGTATCATCATCACGCAGCTCAACTTTAACCATTTGTATGTTCTGCGTAGGTGTCTGTTGTTTCTTTTCCTACATTCAAGAAATTAAAACAGGACAATATTCAATAACATGATCAAATTTTCTACAATACGTGCAAGATTTTCGCGCAGGGTTCAGAGAATCGCGTGCATAGTGTCCAGCGTCTCCACAATTATAAAAGATTAATTGTCCTCTTTCATGACCTGCGCCTCCACCTCTCCCTCCTCCCATTCCTCTTGCTGGAGATCCTCCATGCCCAGAGGGAGACACTGGTGAAGATGGGTCGACCTGCACCCTATAGAGGTTGGCACTGTCCATCATTAGCTTGAATGTATGACAATGGTGCACATCGTGACCAACTGAAGAGAAAAACCTACACCATTACTGCTTTAGTTCTAACACATAACTTCCTAATTGAGGGAAATGGTTTCTGTCATGCCTTAAATCTACCTTACAATCAATGCACCACAACATGGGGGTAGCACTCGGTCCTGCAGTATCCCTGGGGCACAATGGATTTGGCCCTCCCACTTGCATGTAATCTTGAAACAAGGTACACTGATCTTTTGTGTGCCCGAAACCCTTACAGCTTATACACTATACATCTGCGCCAAATTCCTTTCCTCTGTCTCTGCGCAGGTTTTGAATCTCCAAGTGCATCTCCTCCAACTAATTTTGGATTTGCAGAGTTCCAAGTTGGTCATCAGCTCTAGGTACATTCTCTCATTTCATGGAAACATCAAGGGCTTCAGCCTGAGAGTCAATCTTCTACTTATTCATAGGCTCGTGTAGATATGGTAGGAGCATAGCACTAAACCATTCTTTATGCTGCTTATCATCATAGATAAATCCTCCCTTACTGATAGTGCGCTTAAGTCGCTGATCTACCTCCCAAACATATTCATTTGGCTCTTGTTTGATATCTTTAAATTCAGTTACACATTGTGAGTAGGACTTTGGTTTTCTGAATTGCTGCTTTAAATAATCCTTAATCTCATCAACGACAGAATTAGTATGCTGAGGTAGATATCCCATAAACCAGTCTAGTGCACAACTCCAAACTCCATAGCTAGTTGCAATCTCTTGATAGCATCAGTGTTAACATTTTGTGCAGTCCATACTGCATTTGCAACAAACCAAAACCTATCCATGTCCTCATCTCCCACACCCTTGAAGGTGGGTAGCTTCATATGCACAACCATATCTTCTCTTGGTGGTGGTGGTGGTGGGGTAGGAGATGTCTTACCCCTGCATGAGTTCGACTATGGAGTAATAGGAGGGCTACCTCGAGCTCGTGTAGCCTCAATGCTCTCTATATCACTGTCAGGAAAGTTTCTTAGAGGGTTGTATACATATCTGTATCCTCTCTGATTAACCTAGTAATAATTTCCACTGCACGTAGTTATTTCTAGCTTGTGTGGAGTCATTCAATCAGTGTGATTGCACAAAACACCCTTTTCACACAATAGAATATTAATGAGAAAAGGTAGAGAGCATATGAATTTACCTCTTAGTACCTTGAAGAACCTCCTTTCAGCTTTAGAATATGACATTAACTGATCTACTATAAACTATATTACAAACCCATCCAAAATGTTGTCAACCCAATGATCTACAGTATGGGTGATGGAATTATCAGTCTGCTCTAACTGTTGGATCAACAAAGGTTCACGAGTTTTTATTTGTAACCTTTGTGAAAATAAACTTGTGTTTCCAATCTTCAGTATAAAAATTCTTACGTCTGTTTTCCTTAATGGGAAATTCTTGAATTTTCTTCTCAAACCAATCTTCTAACTCAGGCTTTGATGGCCACCACATCACCCACTCTCTCTCACAATGATCCCAGTCTTGGAAACAAAACCATTTGTTGGCTTGAGGGGTCTTGACCCAGGTTCAAAGTTAAACTTAACCAACAAAACCCTCTTACTACTGGCCCTTTCGGTAGTGACCTACTTGTGTAGGTCAAATTCTGAATCGAAGCAGTATGGGGGGGTGCTGGAACCAGGTTTCCACACATGGAGAGAGAATTAAATGACGTGGGTGTCTTCAGATCTATAATACTATTAGACAACCCTTCACAACAGAAACCATAACCAAAAACCCTAACTAGGCCGATCTAGGTCAATTTACGTAGGCTATCCTACGCGCACACAGATAAAGGCTTCACAATCCCTTCAACAGTCTTAGTAAAGTGACAATCAGGTCTTACAGTAGCAGATCTATGCATTCAAAATTCATATTAGACAAAAAAGCAGGTACACAACCGATCCAATTGTAGATAACATAAATCGTAAGCAAACATATCACAGAAACATATCACATATGCATGTTATACTGAGAATTATCCCAAAATACTTCTTTATTCATTAATAGTCATAAAATTTTTTACACTTCTTCAGATCTACCAGCACACATAGCCGGAATAAGGTCTCCGCACACACAAATAGTAGGAGCCTTTCAGACATATACAAATTCGCTTCACAGCTCAGAACATCATCGTCTTATCAAAACTTAAATTTTTTTTAAAACTATTCTATCCGAATCGATCTAGAATTCTATTTATATCTTTAGCATGCGCTCATCGAAGGTCCACAAACCGTGGTTTGAGACTCTTATATATACCCTTTTTCCCATTACAACTCATAAAGGGGCTCTGACCCACCCCAAATCCCCTTGACCTGTGCATTTCTTGGCGCGCACAGCTCAAAACTACAGAAATACTATATTTTTATCAAAATTACAGTCCTATGGGACCCTGCTCCAACAACCTTCAACACTAGGAAAAGTTTGTATGAGTGGTTAGTTGTTTGGTCTCAACCTAGTCTCCTAAATTGAGTTCATTTAATTGTCAACCAGGGTTGGTAAACTGCTGAAGTGAAGTGCACCGTATGTGCCTAGGTGTTTGTCTCTTAATGCGTTGTGTTTAGTGTTTTATGATTTTTTTGGTCTTTTGTGATGATTTATGATGTTTTTGGTCGTTTGGTAGTTTTATGTTCACAAGGAAAATGACTAGAAAGCTAGTGGAAAGAAGCTAATGATTAAAAACAGAGTGAAGCCTAATTGGTTGATGACAAGTGACAAATGCAAAGGCAAATACTGAAACAAAATCAAACCTAAACTATGATTTAAGCAGAATACCAAGCTTGATAATGACCTGAAGGAAATGAATCAAAACATAAACTTAACTTGTCCAATTCTTTCATCAAAGGTATTTTGGGAGAGTTTGAGAAATGGTCAGTTAAGTATACAAATTCTCCTAATCTAAACGATTAAACAATCAGCTTATAATGAGACAATATTTTATCCATGATTAAAGATTTGTAGAAACATATTTGGAGAAAAATATTGTTGACATCATAGGATCTTCTACTCTAATACTAGTTCCTAACTCTATTCTGCAACTTAGTTTGATACCACTACACTTCACTCAAAGGTTATAGATTTTTAGAATAGTCTTTTGAGGAAATGTTTGTTTGTGAGATGATAAAGGAAGTTGCAAAAGTACTTCAGGCCTTGAAATGATACTGTCTTCTGTTCATATGGTTATGAATCAATTATAGATTTGGAACAAGAAGAGGTTTGTAAATAATGAAGGCTGTTTTGTTAAGTTTAACAACTGAAGTAATCTAATATGCAGTGAATGATAACTAAATGTGGAGTGCAAATGCAATGAGTTAAGCTAAAACTGAACTTAAGATGTCACTAGTCTAAAACAGTGCTGAACTAACAAGTCATTATCAAACTCAAAATAAAATAACAGAGCATGAGTTAAATGCAATTAGACTCCGGAATATCCTAACTAAGTTATCATGCATTAATCTATGGGATTATACAACCTGTTTTGTCCATCATGATTGGTATTTTGGAAGAGTTTCTTAGAACAATCCTAACTGTACAATTCAGTGCAAATGCAAACATAAAGACTGAAAGCAATTTTAAAAACTAAGATATCACAGCTGTCTCCTACCCATCATTATGATATTTTGGAAGAGCGTTTTAAGAGAAAGAACAACTATGTTACTTAGTGAAAACAAACAAATGAAACATTCAGTATCACAGACATGTATTAGACATCATAAGGATTTTTTGGAAGAGTTTGCTTAGTCTAAGTTCAACTGTGATAGTGAACAAAAGAAATTACAATTAAATCCTACAACACTATAGCCATTCTCATTCATTATCATGATCTTTTGGAAGAGTTTCTTCTCTTGGAAGAGTTCTCAGAACAAGTATAACTATAGTGGCTAATGAAATTAACTATGAACTCAAACTTCAAAAACGTAAAAACAACTAAGATACTTATCTAAATTACAAAAGTAAAGCCGTGCAGGAGGCAGGGGCCCTCTACCACCAGACGGAATCTAACTCCAAATCAAATCAACACTTTCAAAGCAATACTGTCTTCTTCATTAAAGGAAAAATAACTTGAACAGAGTAGTCTACGTCTTTAGAAATATAGCATGAAATCTAAGCAAAATCCAGAGCAAAATCTAGCCTATCTCTCGGTTTCCCAAGTGTTTCTATAACAAATTTACATAACAAGACTTGCAACAATTCGAGGATCATTGTCTTTCCTTATCGAAATCATACTAGGACTCTTAAAGTGGCAACGTAAAAAGGAAAAGGACATCTGGACTTAGACAGTCCTATTAGAAATCTGCTTCCTTAAATGAGTTCCCACGTACCAAAACCATATCCAGAATTCGGTTTTTTCTTCACGGTGAGCAACGAACAATGTAGACATGACGTGGAATATACCCATATGTGGTTTTTATTGAGAGGCCACCTGGAACATGCCTGAACGTGAAGACAGCTGCAGAATTGCCGGTTAGCTACGGAATGTCTGCATTCTGCAGCTAGTTCCGGTCAAAATGCATTACAATGACAAAAATCACAAAACTTAGCAAGTTAGTCATGTTAATCATTCTAAAAGTAATTTTAACTAAATTCATTGATCAATTGGGTCTGGGATAACAACGGACAAAGGAAAATGAGGTAAAGTAAGATGAAAGAAAGCACAATCTTGAGGCTCAACATACCCCCACTGCTGACTTCTTGCATGTCCTCATGCAACTTATTCCATAAAATCAGAGGCTTCTGCAAGAACATCTAATCCTCTCCTTCTTCTTTGCCTGGAAGCTAAAGATCTTCTGGGTTTTCTGATGACAAGTTTGAACCTTAAGTTGATGAGTGCCCTGATTAGCTTCTTGTTCCTCTTTTTCAACTTTTCATTAGTATTTTCCACTTTGTCCATATGTAGAGATAAGGTTGAGTTCATATTAGTTTTGAGTTTGACTTGTTCCTTCAGAATATCATTCTCATTTTTTATGTGTCTATTAAGTATTTCCAGCTCATACCTATCCCTTCTTAACACATCTATTTCGGATAATGGAGGACTAGGGGTTCTATCTCTACTCTCTGAAGCTTTCCTTTCCAAAGTTTCAAGATAGTCATAAACTTCTTGCTGAGCAGGGTCAATTTCAGGGGTTCCTTCATTAAAATCCTCTTCAACATCTTCTTCAATAGATGTTTCTTCATCTTCTATATTTATCACCCCTGTTTGTTTGATCTGAGTTTTCCTTAGTTTCCCCTTGAGTCTATGGCTTCTTCTTGGCTGGGAAGATCCCTCTCCTTTTTCTGTGGCAGATTTTCTGATTACCCTCTTTTTCTTAAGTTGTCTCTTAATTTGAGTCAATTTTTCCGCGATTATTTCCTCACTACTTTCCTGGACTGTTTTGTCAATTTCAATTTTATAAGCTCTCCATTTTCTACTTCTCCTTGTAGGCTGTTGTTCAGGTGAGGGCTATTTTGGCTCTTCAAAATGATTTCTTATCAAGAAATTATCCCAAGTATCATTTGTTTTGGCTAAATGGTGTTCAATTAAAATCTTAACCAAGCCATGATGGTATAGAGTTGTCTCTAAGAATTGAACCCTTCTTTGAACAAAAGAAGCCATCTTTTTCAAACTTTGAAGCAAGAAATAGGGTAGGTTTAACTCTTCCTCCAGAAAATGCATTATCAGTCTAATATGGTAAACATAAAATGTGCCATATCTACCTTCACATGTGATAATTTTTTGCAGAATAAGCAATATATTTCTCCATTTATTTTTCAATGCAGAACTTGGAATTCCCTTCTTAAACACAGTGACATCCATACCGGGTGATTTTAGAATTTGCTTCCATGATTCCTTATGGAATTCTCTATTTTTGAACCATCTTTCTCCATTTCTAAGCAATCATGTTGCTTCTGCAATGAAAACCTCAGTGACAGTGAATTTAACATCTCCCACTTCAACCTCAGCTCCTTTAAATGACCTTGCAAATGTTTTAGTGACTTCTTTGTGGAAGCCATTAAATTTCTCAAGAAATTGTAGCCATCCTACCTGTTGCAACATTTCTTTACATTGAGGGTATCCTTCCAAGTATTTTGTACCCATTGGTTCGGTTCTTACAATAAGACCCATAATTGCTTCTTCAATGTTCAGATTAATATTCTTTTTGCCCACGGAAACAATAACTTTCACCTTCGAATTGATATACCTTTGGTTCTCGGTGACAATGGCTTGAAACTTCAGACTGATATGCGTCTGGTTGAAAGTGACAACGGCTTCAAACTTCGGGCTGATATGCCTCTGGTTGACAGTGATAATGGCTTCAAATTTCGGACTGATATGCCTCTGGTTGACAGTGACAATGGCTTCAAATTTCTCACTGATATATCTCTATCTCTTGGTGATAATGGCTTCAAATTCCACACTGCTATACCTCTGTCTCTCGGTGACAAATGGCTTCAAATTCCACACTGCTATACCTCTGCGTTTACAGTGATAATGCTCAATCTCTGCTCACGGTGATAGTGCTTTAATCTCTGCTCACAGTAATAGTGGTTTGATATTCAAACTGATATACCCTTTGCTCTGCTCACGGTGATAGGGATATCTCTGTTTTGCGGAATGAAATGATGAAGGGCTGGCTACAGAATGGAGTGATGGAAGTAGTTACGGAATGAGTTAATGGAGTGAGGTGGAGAAAACGAATTAATGAGTGAAAAGACTGCGGAGATTTTTACAACGGAAAAGAAAATCATCATTGAATGATTTGGTTGGGTGACGTGAGGAAATCAAACACTTCAGCCTTTTTAACCGCTTAAATGATGTCGGGTATAGAATTTGAAATGACAGATTTTTATCCAAAGTTTGTGGAGGGTATATTGGACATGATCAATAAAAATAATCAAAACAACTTTTTCGAATGATTCATAACTAAAACTATACTAAAGTTTATGATATGCCATTATAATGAAAACTTGTTACCTTTGCTTTTCATTTGCTTTTTGTGGTCTTTGTCTTCTTTGTTCTCCTTTGGAAGAGTCTTCATAAACCTTCTTGATTCTTCTTATTCATGGATATACTGGATCATCTTGTTGCAATTGAAATGTCTGCTGATTAGTGTCTTCAGGACCTGTAGCTGCGGAATGACTGTCTGGCTGCGGAAAGTCTGATCAGCTGCAGAATGTCTGTTAAGCTGCATAATGTACTTGTAGAGCATTTTAATCATGGAATGGAGTGGTTTGGGATATAAGTGAAATGTTATATGGCATGAATGAAGATGGATGATGAGTTATGATATGTATGAAGTGGATGATGAAATGGAATGGATTCAATTTATGAAATGGAGTGGAAAAATATAAGAAATGGCCTACAATCCATGACATGTGTTATTCATTTGTAGTAAGACATCAAACTTTAAATTTTGACATGGAAATGAGGTGGATGGAGTATGGAATGAGATGAATGAAATATGGAATGAAGTAGAGTATGAATGAATGAATGAAATGGAGTATGGATGGATAAGTGAATGGAATGAAATGAAATTAGATGGATCATAAGTACAATGGATTTGAACTTATGATTTTGTAACAACTGCTTGCAAAAACAAAATGGAAAAGTTAGAGTGTCAGAGAGACTCTGATTTTCACCCTATCTTTTCTGTATAAACATGCCAATCAATGATTGGTTTTCATGTTTATACTTTTATTTATTTATTTATTTATTTTTCAAAGAGAAATGCTTCAGAAAATTTAATCAAGTTGATGAAGAAGAGAGATTCTTCTTCATTAACTTCACATCACTGCTTTCTTGGAACTTCTTGACAAATTCTTCTCTTGAGAGTGGTTTGTGATACAACTTCAATCTATGACCATTCACAAGAAAAGTGACCTCTTCTTCATCTATTGTCCTGATTTTTATTGCTCCATTGTCAAAAATTCTCACAATTTCATATGGCCCAAGCCAATGTGTTTGAAATTTACCTTGAAAATCCTTGAACTTTGAATCAAACAAGAGAGCCTAGTCACCTTCTTTGAACTTCTTCTCCTTGATGTACTTGTCATGCCATATAGTCCTTTGCTATTGGACTATACTTGTTTTCTGAACTGCATCTTGTCTGATCTCATCCAATTCATTAATCTGCTCCAATCTGTGCTTTTGTGCCTCTGTTAGATCAAGTCCTAGCTGAACTACCATTTTGAAAGTTTGAATCTGGAACTCTATGGGAAACAAAACTTGCTTTCCATAAACAAGTTCATAAGGAGTATGGCCTGTTGTGCTTCTCCATGTAGTTCTATAGGCCCACAAGGCTTCAGGAAGCCTATCTACCCAATCTCTTCTATGTAAATGAACAATCTTTGTTAGGATTCCTTCAATGACCTTATTAGTAGATTCCACTTGACCATTTGCTTGTGGATGATAAGGAGTAGATTTTCTATGCCTGATTTTGTACCTCTCCATCATTTGCTCCACTAGCCTTGATGTAAATTGAGCTCCTTGATCTGTAACAATTTCCCTTGGGACACCAAAAAGAGTAAAAATATCTTCAAAAAGAAAAGTAACTATAGATGCTTCATTAGCAACAAGTAATGGCTTGGCTTCTACCCATTTAGTAACATAATCAGTGCAAACTAATATATATCTCTTTTGTCTTGATGGAGGACTAATAGGTCCTACAAAATCCAAAGCCCATTTTTCAAAAGGTTCAATATGTACTTGAGGTTGCAATGGCATCTCACCTGAAGGAGAAGGTTTCCCTACCCTTTGGCAACTGTCACACCTTTTGACATACTCTTTAGCATCTTTAAACAAGGATGGCCAATAATATCCTAAATTAAGGATCTTATAGGTTGTCCTCTTATCAGCAAAGTGTCTGTCACAAGGTTCATCATGACATGCTTTGAGAATCTCAGGCATCTCATCTTCACGAACACACCTCCTAATGATCAAATCTGGACCTGTCTTGTACAACTCATTAGCAACCCATGAATATTTTGCACTGTCATAAATGATTTTTATTTTATCTCTTGCATTCATTATTGAAGGAAATTTCCCTGAAACTAAATAATTAACAATATCAGCAAACCATGGAGTTTGAGTAGAAATTGCAAAAAGATATTCATCAGGAAATTGATCTTCAACTGGAGTGTCATCTTTGATATTTTGGAGTCTAGATAGGAAATCAGCTATTGTGTTTTGTTTTCCAGGCCTATCTAGAATGGTAATGTTGAATTCTTGTAAGAGCAATAAACATCTTATGACTCTGCCATTAGTAATTGATTTGTTCATTAAGTATCTAATTGCAGAATGATCAGTGTGAACAAAAGTTTCATAGCCTGTTATATAGTGTCTGAATTTGTTTATGGCATGAACAACAGCTAAAAACTCTTTTTCAGTTACAGTATAGTTTAACTCTGCAGGAGTCAAATTTTTACTGGTATAATATATGGCATAGGGAATCAAATCTTTTTGTCCCAATACTGCTCCTAGAGCTGTATCGGAAGCATCTATTGAGATATGAAAAGGTAACTTCCAGTTAGGTCCCCTTAATATAGGTGCTTCAGAAATTTTGGTTTTCAGGGTCTCAAATTTTAACTGGCAATCAAAGTTCCATTTGAATTCACAGTCTTTGGTAAGCAATTTGAAGAGTGGAGATGCTATCTTGGTGAAGTTTTCTATAAATCTCCGATAATACCCTGTAAATCCTAGAAAGCTCCTAACATCTTTTTGACAACTTGGAATAGATAAGTTAGAGATGACTTCAACTTTTGACTCATCAACTCTAATCCCATCTCCTGAAATGTGATGCCCTAAAACAATACCTTCAGTAAACATCATAAAACATTTTTCATGACTAAGTGAAAGATTTGCTTCCTGACATATCTTTAAAACTTTTTCCAAGTTTTCTAAAGCTTCTTCAAATGTGTTTCCATAAACTGTGAAATCATCCATGTACACCTCTACACAATCATGTATTAGATCTGAAAAAATTCCTAATACTGCCCTTTGGAATGTTGCAGGTGCATTACATAATCCAAATGGAAATACTCGGTAAGCATAGGTACCCCAAGGACAGGTAAATGTGGTTTTGTCTTGATCTTCAAGTGCTACTTGGATTTTATTGTAACCACTAAACCCATCTAGGAATGAGAAGTACTTTTTGCCAGCTAATGTATCTAACACTTGATCTATGAAAGGTAAGGGAAAATGGCCTTTAAGAGTAGCTTTGTTTAGTTCTCGGTAGTCAACACATACCCTCCATTTAAAATTTTTCTTTGGCACAATTACCAAAGGAGAAACCCACTGAATATCTGAAATGGGATAGATTAAATTGACATTTAACAATTTTTGAAATTCTTCTTTAACAATCTCCCTAAGATTTGGATTCATCCGTCTTTGAGGTTGTCTGATTGGTTTGCAATTTTCCTCTATATAGATGTGATGAGTGCAAGTCTTGGGGCTTATCCCTTTCATGTCAGTGTATTCCCATGCATATGCAGAAGAATGTCTCTGTAATACTTTGACTAACTCTTTTTGTTGAGATTTTTCTAGGTTCTTGTTTATGTTCAAAGTTTTGCCTGGAAAAATCTCACTTGTAGAGCTGCCAAATTTGTCCATAGAATGAAGAGACATTTGCCTTGATGACAAAAAATCAATATTGGATCCCTCTTGAAATGATTCATGTTTGTGTTCTGGAGAGGATTCAAAGTTTTCTAGAGTATTCAGAATTTGATTATCTTCACTAATTTCTGAAATTGTGAAGAGTGGTTGTAAATATTCTTCATCCTCTATCCATTGAGTGTCATCTAGATCCGTAATTGTCCTAGCTGGAGGATATAAAGTGAATTTCTTTGTTGAACTACCATCAGAAATATACATATCACCGGACCTACAACTAATAAAAGCATCAGCTGTAGCCAACCAAGGTCTTCCTAGTATAACAGGATGGCCTCCTAGATTATTCGTAGGAGTTAGGATCATGAAATCCACAGGGTACTCCCAAGAATCTAGGGACACTGGAATGTCTTCTATTACCCCATCTGGTTTGATCACAGATCTGTCTGCTAATTGTAATAATGTGGGTGTAAAGAGAAGATTAGGAAGTTTCAGTTTATCCATGATTTGTCTACTCATGATATTGATTGCTGCTCCTAAATCAATGAGTATGTTTTGGATTTCAATTCCATTGATGTGAATTTTAACAACTGGATTTTCTGGGTCAAGATACTTTGGAATAGCAATCTTGCCCATCATAATGTTTGCTATTTTTCCTGCCAGTTGAATTTTCTTTGTTTCTCTTATTCTTTTTCTTGTTTTCTTCATACTCAACTCCTTTATTGTTTTGGCTAAAATTGGAATTTCCTTGATGGCTTGTAATAATGGAATTTTAATGCAAACATTTCTCAGCTCATCTAGGAAATCATAATTAGGCACCATAATTTGTTTTTCTACACCTCTATCAATTTGTAATATTTTTGGAAAAGGAGGTATAGAAGTAGATGTGGATGGTTGCTCTAATACAGGAGTTGAAATTATTGGATCTTTTTGCTTTAATTTTTCAGTGTTTGGGTCCTGAAAAGATGTGTCTCCTTCAAGAATTTTATTCACCCGTAGAGAGTCTTCCTTAGAGTTATCTTGTTCTTGTATAATCACAGAATGTTTCCTCTTTTCAAGTATTCTTCCAGACCTAAGTTGAACATCACTAAGGTCTAGAGGAGTAATTAAATAAGTTGGAAACTGTTGGCCTTCTATCATGTATGTGTTCTGAGGATTTTTATTATTGGGGTTTGGTATGGGTTGAGCAGGAAATTGATTTGATTTTTGAGGAAATGGTAATGGGAGTGGTTGATTTTGATGTGGTTGGTTCTGATGATATTGTTGAGGATTTTGTTGAAAATTTTGTTGAAGATTTTGAGGAAAATTTTGTTGAGGATTTTGAGGATAAAAATGTGGATATGGTGGATAGGATGGTGGATACTGATAGTATGGGGAGTATCTTCCATAGGGACTTTGTGATCCTTGTGCCCAAGCTGGAGATTGATTTTGAAATTGAGGCCAAGGTTGCTGCCAAGAATTCCAAGGTGGAGGTTGATTATACATTTGATCATGGAATCCTTGTATTTGAGGTCCCTGCCAAGGCCTTCTAGATACAAAATTGAGAGACTCTGTGGAATCTGTAGGAGTTTCCTCCTGAAAGACAGCTTTGAGACCAGGAAGAGAAGGACAATTCTTGGTCTCATGTTTTTCAGAACAAATGACATAGGTTTCTACAACTTTTACATCCAAAGGACATTCTCTCAAGGCATGTTTCTTTCTACATTTGGGACAAAAGATTGCCAAGGCATCAGATTTAGCCTTTTTCTTGTTTTGTATCTTAAGGGTGTCTATTTGTTCACTAAGACTCCCTAAGATGTCAGATTTAAAATCATCAAGCATGTGTCCTATTTCTGATCTACTTACTGTCCCAGAAGCAGACTTACTTGCCCTTGCAAGAGCGGGATCTCTTGGACCTTTGACAGTTTTAGATTTTCCTCTTGAAAGGTTGATACATAACTCAGATATTTCAGGTAATGTGAGTTGTGATATATCCCCTTTTCCCATCATGTTAAGGATATCCAACCATTCATCCCTAATTGTTTTCAACAAAATAGCTTTTAAGGTGTCTTGATCTAGGTTTTCCATTTTTGCCCTTTTGATGTTGTAATTGAATCTCTCCAACAAATCTTCCAAATTTTCATCTTCTTTTTGTAACATCTTGAACACTTCTTCCTTATGATTAACCGGCATACAATAATCCAAATATCTCTCTAGAAATGTTTGTTTCATGTCTTCCCATGTTCTAATATAACTACTAATTAGACTCATAAACCACTTCAATGCTGCTCCCTTCAAAGTTGAAGGAAATAATTTCAGTTTTTGAGCATCTTGTAAGTAGTCATAAGTCCTACACAGCACTTCAAATTCGAATAAGAAAGTTTCAGGATCTTTAGTTTTAAGTCCATAGAAGTTTGGAAGGATAGAGGGTGAAATGTTTTTCATGGTTGTATTGGTTTCTTCATCAATTATAGGGAACCCAAAAGAGCTTCCTATTTCTCTTCTACCTCTTCCTCCATCTGCACCTCTACCTCCTTCTCCTCTACCTCTACCTCTACCTCAAAATAGTGTGTGTTCTCCATTAAAGACTCCTCCTCCTCCTTCTTCTGCCATGGTTGACTCTCCTGTGGAAGTGGAAAGGTTTGTGTCCCTAACAAGAGTCTTTAAATCTTCTTCTATGGCAGGTTTAGTGAATGAAGTGGAAGGTTTCTCTAATGGAATAGCTGACCTTAGATCTTCTAGAAGTCCAGGATCAGTAAAGGATGGAATGTGGGTCTGAGTTGAAGGTGTACTAGCTCTGGATCTAGATGAAACAAGTGGTGCTCTAGAAATCAAACTTCTGCTTCTGCTGCTTATAAATCTTCCCCTTGAATTTCTCTCCCTACGCATATAATTTTTTTTGGATGCTAAGAAACAAAGGTTACCTAGTTTTCACTTCCCCGGCAACGGCGCCAAAATGTTTGGTCTCAACCTAGTCTCCTAAATTGAGTTCATTTAATTGTCACCCAGGGTTGGTAAACTGCTGAAGTGAAGTGCACCGTATGTACCTAGGTGTTTGTCTCTTAATGCATTGTGTTTAATGTTTTATGATGTTTTTGGTCTTTTGTGATGATTTATGATGTTTTTGGTATTTTGGTAGTTTTATGTTCACAAGGAAAATGACTAGAAAGCTAGTGGAAAGAAGCTAATGATTAAAAACAGAGTGAAGCCTAATTGGTTGATGACAAGTGACAAATGCAAAGGAAAATACTGAAACAAAATCAAACCTAAACTATGATTTAAGCAGAATACCAAGCTTGATAATGACTTGAAGGAAATGAATCAAAACATAAACTTAACTTGTCCAATCCTTTCATCAAAGGTATTTTGGGAGAGTTTGAGAAATGGTCAGCTAAGTATACAAATTCTCCTAATCTAAACAATTAAACAATCAGCTTATAATGAGACAATATTTTATCCATGATTAAAGATTTGTAGAAACATATTTGGAGAAAAATATTGTTGAAATCATAGGATCTTCTACTCTAATACTAGTTCCTAACTCTATTATGCAACTTAGTTTGATACCACTACACTTCACTCAAAGGTTATAGATTTTTAGAATAGTCTTTTGAGGAAATGTTTGTTTGTGAGATGATAAAGGGAGTTGCAAAAGTACTTCAGGCCTTGAAATGATACTGTCTTCTGTTCATATGGTTATGAATCAATTATAGATTTGGAACAAGAAGAGGTTTTGTAAATAATGAAGGCTGTTTTGTTAATTTTAACAACTGAAGTAATCTAATATGCAGTGGATGACAACTAAATGTGGAGTGAAAATGCAATGAGTTAAGCTAAAACTGAACTTAAGATGTCACTAGTCTAAAACAGTGTTGAACTAGTAAGCCATTATCAAACTTAAAACAAATAACAGAGCATGAGTTAAATGCAATTAGACTCCGGAGTATCCTAACTAAGTTATCATGCATTAATCTATGGGATTATACAGTCTGTTTTGTCCATCATGATTGGTATTTTGGAAGAGTTTCTTAGAACAATCCTAACTGTACAATTAAGTGCAAATGCAAACATAAAGACTGAAAGCAATTTTAAAAACTAAGATATCACAGCTGTCTCCTACCCATCATTATGATATTTTGGAAGAGCGTTTTAAGAGCAAGAAAAACTATGTTACTTAGTGAAAATAAACAACTGAAACATTCAGTATCACAGACATGTCTTAGACATCATAAGGATTTTTTGGAAGAGTTTTCTTAGTCTAAGTTAAACTGTGATAGTGAACAAAAGAAATTACAATTAAATCCTACAACACTATAGCCATTTCTCATTCATTATCATGATCTTTTGGAAGAGTTTCTTCTTTTGGAAGAGTTTTCAGAACAAGTATAACTATAGTGGCTAATGAAATTAACTATGAACTCAAACTTCAAAAACATAAAAACAACTAAGATACTTATCTAAATTATGAAAGTAAAGCCGTGCAGGAGGCAGGGGCCCTCTACCACCAGACGGAATCTAACTCCAAATCAAATCAACGCTTTCAAAGCAATACTGTCTTCTTCATTAAAGGAAAAATAAATTGAACAGAGTAGTCTGCGTCTTCAGAAATATAGCATGAAATCTAAGCAAAATCCAGAGCAAAATCTAGCCTATTTCTCGGTTTCCCAAGTGTTTTTATAACAAATTTACATAACAAGACTTGCAACAATTCGAGGATCATTGTCTTTCCTTATCGAAATCATACTAGGACTCTTAAAGTGGCAGCGTAAAAAGGAAAAGGACATCTAGACTGAGACAGTCCTATTAGAAATCTGCTTCCTTAAATGAGTTCCCACATACCAAAACCATATCCAGAATTCGATTTTTTCTTCATGGTGAGCAACAAACAATGTAGACATGACGTGGAATATACCCATATGTGGTTTTTCTTGAGAGGCCACCTGGAACATGCCTGAACATGAAGACAACTGCAGAATTTCCGGTTAGCTACGGAATGTCTGCATTCTGCAGCTAGTTCCGGTCAAAATGCATTACAATGACAAAAATCACAAAACTTATCAAGTTAGTCATGTTAATCATTCTAAAAGTAATTTTAACTAAATTCATTGATCAATTGGGTCTGGGATAACAATGGACAAAGGAAAATGAGGTAAAGTAAGATGAAAGAAAGCACAATCTTGAGGCTCAACATTAGTCATGCCATTTTTCCTATGCAATTCAATATCCACATTTATGAGGCTAATGAATGATATACTATGCCCATTTATAGATTCATTTGTGATGTGTATTTAGATGATATATTGGTATATAGTGATACCTTGGAGGAACACATATTACATTTGATGCAGGTGCTAGAAACATTAAATAGGCACTAGCTTCTAGAAAATATTAAGAAGAGTAATTTTTCACAACAATATTTGGTGTATATGGGGTATATAATAGGTGGAGGAGAGCTGAATATATATCCTTCTTGTTGGAACAGGGTCTCCTACCAAAGTTGTGAACCTGGTCCATTTTGTATATTTATTATTATATTTAGTCTAACGCAGGGGTTTTGGGGTGGGTCAAAGCCCCTAATGCATTGTAAGTGGGTCAAGGGTAGACCAAGAGTCTGCAAACCATGGTTTGTGGACCATTGGATGCATAGGCTGAAGTAGTATAAGTAATTGAAACTTTTTTGAGTTGTAAGGAAGACAATAAACTAAGATTGGTGCGAATTGAGAATTAGTAGATCTGTTTTGGGTTTTTGGGAAAGGACTTCTGCTGGCTGTGTGCATGGAGATCCTCAGTCCTACTATGTGTGGGCCCTATTGCTGTGTGCACAGGTTGGGTTTTGGATATTGTAAAAAGATCTGAAGGGCTAATGAAAGCGGAAGGGTTTTGGACTCTATGATATTCGTTATGTTATGCATGATTCTATGTTGAGCTCTGCAAGTAACTGTGTTAAGTACTTATGCTACGTTGACAATTGATCTGAATCTACTTGTTAGACTTTATGCAAGAATAACTGTGATAGTTGCTTTACTTTCTTGCATCTGTTAATCATTGTGATTATATATGGTATTGCACAAGTGGATGCGAAGGGACTTATAGATCTAGGTTCTGTAATACGCGATCTGATATTTACGAAGTTGAACGCAACTCTGCCTGACTTACCTGCCCTCTCCCAGGGTGCAGAAACTTGGTTCTAACACCCTCCCATATTGCTTCGGGTGAGACTTTGGCCTACGCAAGCAGGTCACTGCCGAAAGGGCCAGTAGTATAGGGGTTTGTTGGCTCGAGGGGTCAATTGCGAATTAGTAGATCTATTTTGGGTTTTTGGGAAAGGAATCTTGTTGGCTGTGTGCGTGGAGATCCTCAGTCCTGCTGTATGCAGACCCTGCTACTGTGTGCGCAGGTTGGGTTTTGGGTATTGTAAAAGCATCTAAAGGATTAATGAAAGCAGAAGGTTGTTTGACTCTATGATGTCTGCTATTTTATCATGATTATATGTTGAGCTCTGCAAGTAACTGTGTTAAGTACTTATGCTGTGTTGACAATTGATCTGAATCTACTTGTTAGACTTTATGCAAGAATAGCTGCGATAGTTTCTTTATTGTCCTGTATCTATTAATTATTGTGATTATATATGGTATTGCGCACGTGGATGCGAAGGGAATGGTAGATATTGGTTCTGTAATATGTGATCTAATATTTGCGAAGTCAAACACAGCTTTTCCTGACTTACCTGCCCTCTCCCAGGGTGCAGAAACCTGGTTCTAGTACCCTCCCATACTGCTTCAGGTGAGAGTTTGGGCTACGCAAGTAGGTCACTATCGACAGGGCCAATAGTATAGGGGTTTGTTGGCAAACCTTAACCTCCAAACCTGGGTTAGGACCCCTCGAGCCAAAAAATGGTTCTGTTGCCAGGACCGGGAGCATTTTGAGAGAGGGATCAGGTAATGCCAAGGTCATATTGGAAACCTAAAAGAAAGGAAATTGATGAATGGTTGGAATAGAAAGTTCAGGAATTCACAGTAAAAGAAAACCACAATAAGAGGTAAACCACTAAAGAATGGAAAAATAAGTATAATTTCATGGAGATCTACGAGATCTTCTCTGTAACCATTGCGATCAAGCTCCGGGAGTGGCTCGCAAGGTTGGTGAATTTCAGAAGTGTTGGAAGGACGAGTGGGTCACACAGTGGACCCCAGAATTGATCAAGAAGTTAGAGAAGGCTGATAACACCATCACTCGCATAGTAGAACATTGGGTGGACAACGTGCTAGGAGGATTTGTGACAGAATTTTCCAACGATCAGTTCGTCTCCTACTCTGAAGCGGAGCGAAGATTCTTCAAAGGATTTAGGGGTAAGTTTATGAAGACTTTACCATTGTTGATTAAGATATTACTGTGTGAAAAAAAGTATTCTATGTAGCCACACCAAATGAATGACCTTTGATCTGGATGGGAGTATGACGTGAAGTGGCAAATACTATCAGACCAACCAAGAAGGAGGTAGATCTGTTTACAGCCTGGTAAGAGAAGCAGCTGCGCAGAGTCCTCTAGCCACACCACTTTCGAACTAGCATAGGAATAAGAATTCACCTACACCTCCACCACCAGAAGATGAAATGGCTGCGCACATGAAGTTTCCTACCTTTAACAATGTGGGAGATGAAGACATGGATTAGTTCTGGTTTGTTGCAGAGTTAGTATAGACTGCGCAGAATGTAGCTAGTGATGCAGTGAAGAGGGTACAGTTGTCCCTTGCCTTCGAAGGAAGAGCTTTAGATTGGTACATGGGATACATTGGACAGCATGAAAAATCAACCATTGAAGAGATCAAGAACACCTTGAAACAACAGTTCAAGAAGCCTAAGTCCTATTCTCAAATAGTGGTCGATCTAAAGGATTTCAAGCAAGGGCCTTCTCAGTTTGTGTGGGAAGCTAATCAATGAATGAATAAGGTGATCAGAGAAGGATGATTTCAGTACGATGACCGAAAGCACACAAAATGGTTCATTGCTATGTTGCTGCCTCACCTGCGTGTACCTATGGGTCACCAAACTTTCAAATCCCCAGAAAAAGCCCTGGAGGTTGCTATGAAGTTAGAAGTTGCACCCAGAGATGATACTGAGCTAGGCGTCCAACAGATCTAAGGACAACTAGAGGTGATGCACATGGAGATCTAGAATCTGCGAAAGGAGCGAGGAGCAGGGGCTAGCCCTGAAATATGGTGCATACGATGCAGGACGAATGGTCACACTAAGGATAACTGCCCTATGTTAACGGACTACATGCAGGCAGGGGGACCTAGTTCGTTGCACCTTAGGGAAGTTGCAGGACCAAGTGGGCCAGCACTATGGTGCGATGATTTCTACATTGTAGGGCTGCACGACACAAACCACTATCCCCGCCTTGCTACGTACGTCCCAGAAGTAAAGCAGCAATGGTGCAAGTTTTGCAGGTCGGTAGGAAATGATGAAAAAAACTGCCAAACGTATGATTTGATGATTGATCGAGGGAATCTCTATAGGGTACAATTAGATCCATCCTCACCAAGATCCCTCTCGAGCGCAGGGGGCTCCCCAGCAAGGGGCAGGGGAGGCGAAAGAGGTGGAAGCGCAGGTAGGGGACGAGGGCAACTAATGTGTTATAACTGTGGGGAGGTAGGGCACTTTGCTAGGGACTGTCCAAACCCTACAAGATAGTCCTGCCGATATTGCATGCAGCTGGACCATGCGATTGAAGACTTTCCAGTCTTGATAGCGAAGATGCAGGAAAAGCAGCCGACACCAATGCAGAATGTGCAAAGGGTTAAGGCCGAACTACGAGACAAAGATCCAAGTGTGAATGTCGTAACACACAGTGGGATGGGCACCGGGTGGCTTGGGGAGAAAACTGCAACTGAGCCTCTGATACAACCAACAGTTATCAAATAGGAAGGTTTGGATCTAAAAAATGAGAAAGAAACATTTTCGCAGCTCGCAAAGACTTTGCTGAGGCAGAGGCATCTAATTCACAGCCGCCTGAAGACCTCAAGGCAGATGAGGAGGTAAAACCATTTTTATAGGCATGTATGAAGCTGCTGCCCAACCCAAAGGCTATGGAAAATCTTCAGGCATTGATATATAGCTGTGCAACATGACCTATCATCCCTCTTGAAGTCAAGGATGTACACAAAATCTATAGATATAAGAAATGCACTGGTAGGGAGATGCGGTTGACTGCGCAGATCCGTGATTACGAGATGGATCAGGTTAATTTTGACCTAGGGTCAGATGCAAATGTATTACCTAAACAGACTTGACAATGAATGGGGGAACCTAAGTTGGAATGGTCCACTATCCAGTTGCGTATGGAAATCAACAGAAGATCATACCCTTGGGAAGACTATCGAAGATTTTGGTGGATATCGCAGGGGTTAAGGTCCGGGCTGATTTTGAAGTAATTCAGATTGTTGAAGATAAAGACCCCCACCCTGCGCTCCTAGGCTTGGATTGGGCCATCGATATGGGGGACATCATTAACCTAAAGAAGAGAAACATGGTATTCGAGAATAATGGTACAAGGGTAATAATACCATTAGATCCTGCGGAAGGCAAACGATACACAGAACCAATGCATGATGAAGAGGATGTGGATCACATCTATAAGTTGACTGCGTGAGATGAAGATTGGATCAACCCTACAGCGGAGGGGGTACTCTACTGGGAAAAGGACAGTGAATGTTTCTCCGACTCTGATGGGGAGATAGAGAATTGGCAAAACCGACTACATGATGTCTCTGCCCTGCGATGTCTTCGGATCATGAAGAACTTCCACTGCATCTCCTCAGAGGTAAGAGATCTACCTTATTTCGATGATTTTGATAATGTTAGGGAATTTTTGCACGCATTTGAAGCCGAGGTTCCCCAAGAATGACGATTATGGGCCTGTAAGATGGCCATGCATGGATCACTTGCACAATGGTGGGTGACGCATGAGGAGGCGTTATAGGATTGGGAGGAGTGTCAGAATATGATGATCCTACGATTTGAGGCCCCAGCCAACATGTGAATCCAAACGTTCCTTGGACCCGAAGATCCACACCGATATCTGTCTACTTGGATAGAACAATGGTGCGATAGAACTGCCCATGAGTGGGTTCATCAGCTTATTCATGCCCTGGGACCACTTCCCACCGCATGGTACTTAGATGCGGAGCTCCATTAGCGCACCCGCCATTGGGAGACTTTGAAGGATGACTTTCTAGGAACATTTGGATTAATAGGCAGCACAAAGGTGCTTGACACAACTCTACAGGACATTGACACTGTAGCATGGGGTGAATCACACTGGTGTGTCACACTTGAAATGCTCAATTGGGAACCACGGGTACAAGCATGATCAAATACTATAGCCTAGCCCCAAAAGAAGGTAAGAATGATCCACGAGAGGATTCTGACTCAAAATTAAACAAGGTACGGATGGTTACTGGACCACTCGGGCTGCGAACGGATAGCATTGAGAGGCACCCCACGTTGGCTAAAATTGGGGATGCGAATATTATATATCCGGTATCTCCCACAACAAGGGGACAGCTGCGCTCACTTCTCGGCCACGCGGGTCATTACAAAAAGTTTTTTCAGAGGTATGCAGTGATCATAGCACTTTTGAAAGATTTGCTTACAAAGGCGGCCAGGTTCTGTTGGGATGACACATGCCGAGCGAACATATCTTTGGGTTTTAAGTACTTAGGGATTAAGCTTGTGTTGGGGGAAGATGCGTAGGAGCCATAGGTGTTTAACCCAAGTGTAGCAGGTATGCCAAGCACACAGGAGGTGCGAAAACTAGCCGTTGGGACAAGAACATCTGCTAAAAAGAAAAAGTTACCGTTAAAAGAAGTCGGCTGTTGACATTTAATGGGGTATATTTGGAGGATTTTTTACCGTTTACTTGATGGTAAGTTCCAGGTCAAGTTTACCCTACCGTTGGATGGCCGCACGCACTATAAAAAGAGCCGGATAGCTCAAACAAGGGTTTCATCTCAATTGCATAAATTGTACTTATCCTCTTTATCTCGCACGAGCTTGAGATGTAATATTTTTCGGGTCTGCATTGTCCCCTTCATGTCGGATTAACCTCCCCCTTTTGATAGTAGCCACCCAGAGTCGGGATTCATTTTCTACGCTAGGATGACAACCACTAACCCAGCTAATCCCTTGACACCTATTGCCCCAGAAGTTGAGGAATTAATGGAGATTGGGTTTGAGGATGAAGAAGTTCCCTCAACGTTGGTCACAAGGAAGGGAAAAGAGTAGGCACAGGGCTTAGGGAAGCCCCCCAAAGCTGCAAAATGGGCTTAAGGGAAGCCTAGGACCTCCCCACGGCATGCCAAGTCCCCGTGAGCAATGCCTTAGGCTCAGGTTGCGCAGGAGAAATCCTTGCTTGCCAATCCAATCAACTGGTTACCTCCCTTCATCTGCCCATGCAGGCCCTCGACGTGCACACCAAAGAACCTTGATGGCCTAGTTACCTATTTCTAGATGCCGCTAACCCCGGGAGAAGTCCCTATCCTGAGCGACCCCTGTGGGAAGCTCCACGAGGTTAAATTCGATGACCACAACTTGGTGAATTATAAAGCCTTCCCTGAGCTAACTCCTGCGCTGTACTTTGACACAATTTTTCGTGGACGATGGGGTCGTAGTCGTTCCTCGGCACTGGGTAAGCAGATTGGTTGGATATGGGCTCTTGAACCTGCTGCGTATGCCCCACTTTGGCTATTACAATGTCACAGATTGGCTGGCCCAACAACTTCTCGCCCTAATTCACAATGGCTGCCTATGGATTTGGGGTAGGGTCCCCATATATGCTACATTGGTTCATAGAATTATGGGCCTTCCCATGAACGGGCCACACCCTCTAGAGTGTGTGGGAAAGAAATATGAAGGGGACACCGCTGAATATGTGCGTAAGACGTACCATGTGGAAAGGAATATGTGGGGCTTCGTCATAAATCCATCAGTGACCTGACTACATAGATGGGTACCATATTACTCGCTTGCAAGCTAATGCGAAAGTGCCAGGTTGTAACCGTCCCTGCCTATGTCATTTCTTCTAGCCGGTTAGTGTGCGAAGGGGGTCTGCCTCAATTGGGCCCAATACTTATGCGACGAGTTCTTAGCCAACATCCGCGAATCACAGGAGTTGGTTCTCCCCGAGCTCCCTCCAGATATGTGCGAAGGGGCTTGGTGTGCCCATTTGTGGGATTCAAAGGACACGTAGCGCATAGAAGATAACCAAGTCTTCTGGGTCCTCTTCCAGAGTAGCATGGTCGCAACCATCAATTCTCGACCTTGGCTGTCCCCCATAGTATATGAAAAATACAAGAGTATCGCAACATTCCAGGTTACCACGAACAACATTCAGATCCATGGCCATAAGGATAAAACTTGGACATCACTTCCTTATATTGTAGCAGACGAGGAAATTGAAAATGTGATAGAGCTGTGGCCTCCCACCTGGAAGATAGGCTTCAAAACCAGTGTAAGGGGCACCACTGATACTCGCACGACGCAGGTACCCCCACCTATTATCACCAAGGAGACTGGAAGCACAGGGAAATAATCAGGCGCAGCCATGAAAAATGACACGTAGCCAAAGCAAACCACCACGAAGAACACCGAGGCTGAAACCCAGGTCGATTCGCAGCTGGGCATGGAGGAAGTAAACGTCGGAGGTACAAAGTGAATAGGCGAGCCTGTCAAGGGACCCCGAAAGAAGCAACGCTCAGTGGAAGGAACGAGATTAGACAATTACGTTGACAGATGATGATATCAAACAGATCGTAGATGCCATCACATTGTTCGCAGAAGAAAAATGGGTAGCTTTAGAGGAACACCAGAAGGCTGCGATCAATGCCATACAGGAAGAGATTTGAACCTTGTAGCTAAAGAAGGACACGATATAGACTTGCGTGGTTCAGGGAAAAATTCCCTTGGCATCTAACAGTACAACGCTATCCACGGAAGAAAGCCATCTCTATCCCTTACCTAGAACTGCCCTTGTGATCAGTTTGCCGGACCAGGAGATCCAACTCCAAGCAGGTGCAGGAGTGCAGTTGAATCTTACCAAGCCACCCCACGAAGCATTACAGGGTCTCCACACTGCTGTGTTTCATGAGATTCACCATCGGGACTAGCAAATACACCAACAACTTGGTATGGCCGAACATACCATCGTACAACAGGTCGCAGAAGTACTCTTTACTGTCGCGCAGCAAGAAAAGATCGAAACTTTGATTCACCAACCTTGCACAGAGGTTATAGAAGAGATCCTGACCATAGCCACCCCCTGGGCTAAAATGGAAGGATTGGTTGCAACATTGAAGGCTTCCAGGATGGAAATGCAGGTCATTAAGACACATTTGGAGCAGTAAATCACTTACTTACAGGCCAAACTGCAGCCCAAAACACCCTCGGAGGTATGAGACTAGCGCGCTGCACTAGTGACCACGGCTACAAACACTATTATAGGACAGATTGCTCAGGGCGCCCAGTTACTCGAGGATGCCATGCAGCTTTAGACCAAGGTTCAACGCGATTCGGTCCTTCGGAAAATCAATTAGGACTTGTGACAGAAGGAGGAAGCTTTCCAGCAGATTGAGGCTACATTACCTACCTTGGTCCCTGCACAACGTTTGGCATGATTGAGGACCAGAAACACCCTCCAAGATGAAATCGAGGGACTCCTCCATAAGAATCATGTTATCGGAGAAAGCTTGAAGCCTTGGGCTGCTGTAGCCCTCCAGCTCTCACAAGATGTTGATGGTGCTGTGAAGTAACTAAACCAGACAGTGGAGAGTGTCACGAATGTGACAGATGGAACGACATTGCAGAAGCTTGTAGATATTACGCAGAGCACTACTACTTAGAGTCAAGAAGTGCTGCCCCCGTTGGTCGCAGCCGTCAATGCACTGTGTGCGCAGGTGGAGACCCCACCACCACAGTGACTCGGGACGAGTCACAATATTGTGTTGGGAGACTGTTGGAACAGGGTCTCCCACAAAAGCTATGAACCTTGTCCATTTTGTATATTTTTTATTATATTTAGTCTAACACAGGGGTTTTGGGGTGGTTCAAAGCCCCTAATGCATTGTAAATGGGTCAAGGGTAGACCAAGAGTTTGCAAACCACGGTTTGTGGACCATTGGATGCATAGGCTAAAGTAGTATATGTAATTGAACCTTTTTTGAGTTGTAAGGCAGAAAATAAACTAAGATTTGTGTGAATTACAAATTATTAGATCTGTTTTGGGTTTTTGGGAAAGGACTCCTGCTGGCTGTGTGCACGGAGATCCTCAGTCCTGCTATGTGCGGACCCTGCTGCTATGTGCGCAGTTTGGGTTTTGGGTATTGTAAAAGGATCTGAAGGATTAATGAAAGTGGAAGGTTGTTGGACTCTATGATATCTGTTATGTTATGCATGATTTTATGTTGAGCTCCGCAAGTAACTGCATTAAGTACTTATGCTGTGTTGACAATTGATCTGGATTTGCTTGTTAGACTTTATGCAAGAATAGCTATGATAATTGCTTTATTTTTCTGTATCTATTAATTATTGTGATTATATATGGTATTCCACACGTGGATGCGAAGGTACTAATAGATCTGGGTTCTGTAATATGCGATATGATATTTGCAAAGTCGAATGCAAATCTTCCTGACTTACCTACCCTCTCCCAGGGTGCGGAAACCTGGTTCTAGCACCCTCCCATACTGCTTCGGGTGAGACTTTGGCCCGCGCAAGAAAGTCACTGCCGAAAGGGCCAGTAGTATAGGGGTTTTTTGGCAAACCTTAACCTCTGAACCTAGGTTAGGACCCCTCGAGCCAGCACTTCCAAGATGGAGACAATAATGAACTTGCCAATGCCTACTAATGTTTTTTAGGTTACAAGTTTTGTTGGGGAAACAAAATACCCAAGGAAATTCGTAACCTTATTTTCAACAATAGAAACACCACTCCACGTGAAAATCACAAGTGGAAATAGTTTCCATTGGGGAAAGGGTCAATAGAGGGAATTTTAGGAGCTAAAGAAGAAGATTAGTCAAGCGCCATTTTTGGAATTACCGAACTTTCAATAACCCTTTGAAGTGTAGACAAATGTGAGTGGGTATGCTATGGGAAAAATCTTGATGCTAGGACTATATGCTACCATTTTGGAGTATTTCATTGGGTAGTAATTAACTACTGTACTTAAAACAAGGAGCTATATTCCTTGCTACAAGTTGTGAAGAAGTGAAAACACTATCTGATGGGAAAGGAGATAGTAATCCACATCATCACCAACTACCATAGTAATTGCAGGTGTTGAGTAAGCTACAACATACTAGAAGTTATGACTGGATGGTGTTTCTACAAAATTTTCAGTTAGTGATAAAGAATAAGAAGGGATGCACAAAAAAGTTTGTGAACATGCTTTCAAGGCCACCCACATCAAAGATCATAGCTTTGGGAACTTTGATGCACATGGAGCTATTCATCCATGATGCATAAATAGAGGCATATTCAAAGGATGATGAATTCAAGAGGTGTTTCAGTAGTTGCAAATCCATAGTCATCCACACGACGGTGACAACGCAGTTGTCAACCATATTCATGATGGGTTACTATATAGGATGGATAATTTATGTGTTCCTAAAGGTGAGCGAATGAAATTGATTAGAGGGGCGTACACCTCCAAGGTTGAAATACACTTTGGTGTAGGGAATGGATAACTTGTAGAGGTATGTGTATTGAACCAAGATACCATAACATGTATCTAGGTGTTGAAGACTGAAATTGTCCCTTTTTTACAACATTATTGCAATCCATTATCCTTATTTTTTATCTTAATAATTCTAATTGAGCATCAATTTACAAGGTTATTGTTAACATTATATACTTAATCATATTTTTTTCATAGCTTCAATGTTATTTATTTTTTAACTTAATATTTGCATAAGCTACTGAATTGTAGCAATTCTGCAGCTAATGATTGATTCTGTAGCTTAATCGAAGGTTCTATGGGTTTTGAAACTCTAGCCGAGGAACAAAATGTATGGATAGGTGGCGAATAACTGGCATAAAAATATTTTCCTATCTTCATGATCCAGATTGATGATAAGGGTTCCATACAAGCCAAGTCAACGCGAAGTCAACCAACGAAGAAGGAGTCAAAGGTGAATCAGGCGAGTGAGGAAATTAATGGAGAAAATACTTTGCCTCATAAGTTTCTTCTCTGATAGAAAATCATGAGGAAATCACGATATCATATCATCTTATTTTATTTTTAGTCTCTGTCGAGTAGGATAGGCTTTTAATTCTCTAAACAATTATTTGAAAGAGGTTATAAATATATCTATCGACATGATGAAGACATACTTGATTATTGTTTTAAAGCACTCTTGATCACTGTTAATTAAAAATTGTTATTTTCCCTATGCATTGTGTTCAAATGCGTGCACAGACAGTGATTTATGCTTGCATACAACTCACAAGAGCCCCCCCTGAGAGTTGTAAGATTTTAATTTCATTTCTAACTAATAACTCAATTTTCTCGTTTTAGTTATGTAGCATTAGGGTTAACCTTTCAGTTTAGTTTCGATTTGCAGTAGATGCTTATGACAAAGTTAGAATTTGTTGTTAAGTTTATTTCATAGATTTGATCAATTTGTTGTGTGAATAAAGTGAAGGATTATTGTGCACATGCAGACTTTAGAATATAATTAATTTTATTTCATATTGCAATAAGGAATAGAATGCTTTCATGGCTTTATGGTATGACAATGTGAAAATGTGAGATTTGGTTATTCCAAGTGTGAAATTTTGAATCCAAACTTAAGATTTAATTCCATTTCGATGAGTAAGGATTTAATTTTGATTTGTTAGTGTGGAAAGGATTTTCATTTTCATTTATATGTTATTAAAATTACTTTCCTTTCATGTCAAAGTGTGAAGTAGATTTAGATTTGATTTCAGTTGTGTGAAGATTTTATTTATGCAAGTGTGATTTATTTTTGTAAGGGTGACAATAATTTTTCTTTGAGTAAGTTTAACATAAGAAAATGTGCATGAAACATCCTAATCTAATTTGAAAATGATTCAATTAATAAGAAATCCTATAAAAACAGTGCATTTACACTTCATCAGTTTACAAGTCCGAGTCGATAGTTTATGAAGTAATTTAACATCAATTAAATTACCAAAAATTTTGGTGCCGTTGTTAGACAAGTGTATATAGTATTTATTAATAGGAGACTTTTTCATTAAAAAAATAATGATAAAAATACATTTATGCATAGGGAAAGTTATTCTATGGGTATATTTATAAGTAGAGTTAGGATTTCTATTCCAACATCACCACTCACCCCACGAAAACCATGTAGTGCCACACCATCCACCGAAACTTGTATTCCATCATTCACAAGTAGATATAGACTTCTTGAGGTACTTAGATCTGAGATCCAACCTAGAGATTCACCAAATTCCTCTACTGAAGATGTAGTAGAAGAGCCTACATCCCCAACATAAGGAGTAATATTTCTATCTTCGACTGGAGAACAACTTCTGGGAAAAGAACTATAAGTCCCTAGTGAAGAAGAAGAAGAAAATTATTTTAACATTCCATTGATAGAAGAACGAGAGGAGGAGCTAGAAAACCCAATTATAGAACCTTACATAAGCTCTGAAGAATCTACAATGGAAGAAGATGGGGAAGGAGAGGTACACAATTGGAATGGTGAACATAGGATTGGAGGAGGAAGAGGTAGAGGATGAAATAGAGGAGGAGGCAGAGGAAGAGGTTTAAGAGGTGGAATAGGAGAACCAAAACCTTTTTATATTTCCCATCTTGGATGAATATACCACAGCCACAATGAAGAATATCTCACCCTCCATCCTCCCTAATTTTCATGGAGTAAGAAATGAAGATCCCGAAACATTTATTTTTGAGTTTGAAGTTTTGTGTAGGTCTTATGACTACTTTATTGATTCTCAAAAATTGAATTTGTTTCCAGCTACTCTTAAATACAGAGCACTTAAATGGTTTATGGGATTAAGAACACATACCATAAGAACATGGGAAGAAATGAAAGACATGTTCTTATAAAAATACAAAGATTATTGTATGCCTCATAACCTTAAATATGAAGTCTTTAAAATGATGCAAAAAGACGATGAAAATCTTGGGGATTTGGTTGAAAGATTTGCTTACAGTATTAAAAGGGCTAAAATGCATACTTTAGATGATGAAACTTTGAAAGTTTTTTTTTTATAAAATCCATTAGAGATGAGTGGATAGATCTTCTCAATTTAATGGGTAAAGGAGACGTTTCACGGTTATCATTTAGAGACATTTGTGAACTTTGTACACATATTTCAAGAGGTTAGGCTAGAACTGGAAAAAATATGAGAGTTCCTGTTATGTCTAGTATTAACAAATTTGTAGCTGGAACAATAAGTAGAGCATAAATAAGCAAATTGCTTAAAAATTTTAAAATAGATGTTTTAGGGAGTTTTAGTGAGCAACTAGATACCCTTAAAATTCAAAACAAGAAAAAATATGAAAATGATGTATTAGCAATATTTTGTCCTAAATGCAGAAATAAAAATTCTCTAAGAGAATGCCCTCTTGATAATGTGGAAATATGTGCTATTTGTGCAGAAAACTATGACACAAAAGTATGCCCTTCAATCCCTGGACTTAAAGTAGTCTTGCAAAGTGAAGCTAAAAAAAGCCAAGTTGAGTCACTTTGTTTTATAGGTAAAATACCATGGAAACCACAACAAAAAAATATAGTGCAAGGTCTTAACCCTTAGTACCAATCATATGCACAACCTAAAAACAATTGGAAGACCCCAATGCCTTGGCAAAATTGGCCACCTTAAAATCCATTATGGACACAAGGTTGGAAGTACCCTCCTAGGAATCCTCAATTTAATTAGTTTCAAAAACCATTCATTCAATATAAGCCTCCATATTATACTCCTCAATGAAATTCTTTTCCACAATATCAAATACAAAATCAATATTCTAATCAACCAATTCAATTACCATCCACATCATACCCCAAAAAAACCAATCAACTACCTACTGAGCCACTTCCGAACCTGAACAATAAAAATTCACAACCTGTCTATAATATATAAGGTCAAAATTTCTAAGCTTGCATGATAACTCCATTAGATCTAAATAATGTCCAACTTAGATCTGGTAGAGTTTTGGAAAAGAAGTTTGTAATATCCCAAATCTGGAACAGCTAGCAAGGCATGACTGGGAAACACATTTTTCCAGTAATGGCTACTACAAGAATTGAAACCAAGACCTAGATCCCTTAGAAAAATGTTTCTAAGTGATAAATCCAAGAGGAGGCTCCAAAGAATCCTTCTAAGGTGGTTAAATAGATCTCGCACACTTAGATGTCCTCAAAAAGTGCCCGGTGAAGGGACTGCAACAATACTTGAGCAAGGATTAAATATACAACATTATTTCAGTGAGCCATGACACATGAAGATGAAAATATCTGATCAGTGTATAATATAGCAGCAAGAGAGTAAAATTCTTTGAGGAATCACTCACTCAAGCTAGGCAATGAAAGCCTCAATAAGACATGTACACCAAATGTGACAAAATACTGCTACATAAATATGCCATAGCTATGACAGTGCTGTCTATAGGAGACACTGCAACATATAATATGAAAATATGATGATGTATCAATATCATCTCAAATAAATGAGGGGGAGCAAGCTCTCAACCCCTGAAAACACTAATACAACACTAATACACAATCCTTAGAAGGATTGGCTTCAATACATGTACAAATGGAAAATCTGTAGAAATGCTGGAGTTGATGGGTAGCAGCTACAACTCAGAAATAACTGGAAATGGCTGAATATGATGATCAATCTGAAATTAACCTCCTCCCACAGATCTCTCAATGCAAGGCTTATCCCGACACTGAAGATCTTGCCTTCCAAAATGGTGGTGCAAACCCCCACTGCAGGTACTAACTAAAATAACGCATTCTAGTGAAGGGACTGCATTGTCTATGATGGGAGATGTTGGCCTTGATGCCAAAATATGAAAATATACTTTGGAGACCTTCCTTACTAATCTTCCTGAGGAATAGAAGCTCCCTCCTCTGAAAGATGAGACAAGGAATGGTGTTGTGGAACCCCTCCACTGCAACACCCAACAACACTATGTTATACTTCAGCAGAAATAATGCAGTGAATGAATAATGGCTTTGGACTTGAGCCAAGATGTGGAGAAAATGAAGTGTGATCCTTAAAGAGGCCTCTCAATAAGGAGAGGAAATCCTAAACAGGAATCCCTTATGCTAAGCAGCACTGCAACTCAGCTGAACAACCGGGACTGCAAATATTTCTAAGCATACAAATGATCAAATGCTCCAAGATATCTCACTATGGCTGCCTCTTCCTCCTTTTATGCAAGTGAATGCCTCTTTGCCTTGGACCCCACACATTAGGGTTTCTTCCACAAAGAATATTCCTCCCTCCAAAACTGCGCTGTCTTCTCAAGCAAGCTACACTCTTAGGCAACATTGTTGACTTGGTCAAACTTGACCTTGTCCTCATGCAAATTGCCCCTTTTCACACTGGAAGGTGAAAAATAAGCTGCTCCAATGATCCCTTTCACACTATGAGGGATTTTATTCCTACTCATGGGCCTTTTACCCATTTTATTCACCTCCTAGATGACATAAGAAAAAATTAATACTCCAATTTGTTGCTTGCAAATTTTGGAATATTACAGTCCTCCCCTCTCAAAGATTGATTGTCCTCAAGCAAGTGCAAGGATAGACTGAGTTATCTTCTCCTCTCCCTGTAGCATCCCTGTATTATGATCTCCTACAAGGAAAGTGATGCTATCTCATCAATCAAGTCCCACAATGCTCCTCCTCAGCATGTAAGTCAGCTATCAAGCCATCATCATGTAAAGGTGAAATACTCAAGAGGATAAAAAAGTGATGTCTAGAGGTCCCTTTGAAGAATGGGATCTGAAATAAAATGGGAACTATCTTTCCCATATGGATCCTCCATCTCCAAGCTATGAGCCATGAAAAATGAGTCTCCTCCCAACTAAGCAACTCCTGAAAGCTGTCATCCACCTCTAGCTCCGGCAAGGTAGGTGGGATGAAATTTTGCACATGGTAGACAATGTAGCCTACCCCACGCTATCCATATCTTCACTTATGATAAGTGTAGAGTGTCTGCTGATCCTGGGCTGCAATAAAGTTTCCCTCAAGTGGCAAGATGAGGACTAGATCTCCAAAGTCCTCTCCTCCAACGCTGCAAATCATGCTGGTCCAAATATCCCCATATCTGATGAGTTGGAAGTCATCATCATATGGCATCTCATCCATCATATGGCTCACCTCATAAAGTGACAAAGGTGTTGTTAAGGTAACCATATCATGTCCCATGTTCCCCTTAGAACATGTAGTGCAAAAAGTGTGGGAGGTTTCTCCCTCAAAGGACACATCCACACAATGTGTCTCTCTCCCAAGCATGCTCCTCATAAAAGCAGAGACAATAGAACCAAAGGGAGAAAAAATGAGAATCATACTTGCTGCCATATGCAACAAATGAGAAGGACAATGATCCCTCAAATGCAACCAACAAAGCTTGACCCTCAACTATAATAGAGACTGATAGAAAGTGTGGCTTCTCAACCACTTGCTTGTTGCTCCAATCTCCTAATAAGTATGGAGGAAGTGAATGATGTAAGGTGTACAATGAGCATGTCCTCCATAATATGCCTTTTCCCCAAGTCCTCCTAGCGAATGCCCATGAATCATGCTTATGGACTCAACTAGACCATGAAGCTCAAAAGAAAGAATGCTCCTCCTTGGAGCAACATCTTGCACATGTATGGTTAAGGAACATACATCATATAAATAATCATGAAAATAATAATCACCCTTACCATATGTTCTGCTCATACAAGTGGAGTGGCTCATAAGTGAGTCTCCTCTCATCTCCATTTGATCCATGCATCTTCTCATATGATGATATATATCCTCCTCAAAGCCCATCCAAAAATACCCCTCCATGATGGTGTGGTATGCTCTCATAGAATAAGTGGGACTGAAAAGGAACCCATCATGAGCTGCATGCAGCAACTTCTCCTTGAGATTGGAAGCTCTAGGAAAGAAGATCCTACCATGATAAAATATGACCTCATCTCTGATTGAATATCCCTCCTCATGCAATTGGCCATCCAAGATCATGCAAGTAAAAAGATCCTTGGAATACTCCACCAACAGTTGGGAGCTTCAATATGGATCTATCCTCCATAGTGACAACGTTGATCAACTCTCATGAAGAACATCTGTCATATGGTTATCCTCCTCTTTGACATCTCCCATGCCAAAGATGCAAGTTGGAAGGCAGCTATCCTTCCCCTGCTGCTTCTGCCACAACGCAGAATCTGAAATGGAAGTGGGTACCGATGATGTTGAGAGAATTATCTCTCTCTCCTTGAGTCTACCCTAGACTCCCAGCACTGTATCAAGCTCTCCCAAGGTTCCCACTCCTCCGAAATCACTGAGTGGTGCCTCAACTGATGAAGCATCCATCCTCCTCTGCTGATCCAGTGGTCTCCTCGGAAAAATTTCTCCATGTAATGAGACATCATCCTCAAGAGGTGACTGACTATATGAATGAACAAATCTGTCCATGCTTCCACTGCGCAATCCAATCACCTTCTTAGGTGCATCAACCTCCAGAAATGAATAGGGATGTGTACTCCACATCTCATGATGCTGGGTCTTCTCCCTATATCCTCTTTGTGTTTCTATGGTTTCACACCTCTTCAAAAATGGCACATGTAAAACATGAGTTGTGCCTTGATCTCCACATATGAGATCCTGGGGACTTCCTTGCAAAGATGCAAGCATCCCTCTACTTGGAGCAAGAGCTCCTCCTTCCTCTACATGAGGTGCTAGATCAACTCCAGATCTAACAGCGTTGTTGCCCTCAATATTTGCAACATGAATAGGAAACCTTCCAATGATTGGATCCCTTTTTGAAAAAGATACCTCCATGCTCTCTTGCTCAAAAGTGTGAGAAGAAGGTCTCTCCTTCGGCAAAGTATGGTGCAAGTTTTCATGCAAGGGTTTTGCTTGAGTTTTCTGGTTTACTCCCACCATGTGTGTTTCATGAATATTTTTATCAAATCTTTTCACTAATGAATTAGTGAAATTTTCATAAGATGTGATGTTTACATTTCTCAAAGAAAAAGATTCAAAGATCCACCAGGCATAAGCCTTACCTCTCATATGCAGCACTGCAACTCTAATGGCTTCATCTTCAGGAATGTGGTGGTGCTGCAAGAAGGTCTCTAACTCCTCCACCCAAGCTTTGGCTGAACATACAGGTGAACCTTCAAAGGTAGATAGATGAAATCTATCATGTTGCTCTCTTCCTTTCACCTTCATCTTGCAAAACTCTCAAAAACTGAGATGATCTCTGAATTTCTGAGTTTGAGACTCATACTCTTTCAAGAAATCACTAAGGGTTTCCCTCCTAGCAACCTCTTCTTCTCTTTCCATCACTCTTCTGGCAATCTTGGGCATGTGACTGCACTGTGCATTAGGATGTGTAGCTGCTTGCTCACACTCCTCATGTAATAATCTAGAGTTTGCTTTTGAATCAAACCCTCCAGGAGATTCTCCATGCATATTACTCCTGATCTCCTTGAACTCTTCATTAATCATATGTACAAATTTAGGAAGAATTTTTGTAAGCTTATCCCCTTTTTCTTCTCCAAAAGATGGAGTCTTTTCCCTACTTATTTCTTTGTCTTCTTGATGAGAATAGGAAGTGCAGGGTTCTTCCTCTTCTTTCTGCTTATCCTCCCTGGGGAGGTTCTTCATGGATCTGAAATATGATGAGATAAATCCCATCCTCTTCAATCTTCTGATCTTCTTGGGCTTAGACTCACAGGCTGAGCCAAGAAAGTAGCTTTGATACCACTGTGATATCCCAAATATGGAATAGCTAGCAAGATATGACTGGGAAATGCATTTTATAGTAACGGCTGCTACAGAAATTGAAACCAAGACATGGATCCCTTAGAAAAATGTGTCTAAGTGCTAAATACAAGAGGAGGCTCCAAATAAATCATTCTAAGGTGGTTAAACAGATCTCCCACACTTAGATATCCTCAAAAAGTGCCTGGTGAAGGGACTGCAACAATACTTGAGCAAGGATTGAATACAAAACTTTGTTTTAGTGAGCCATGACACATGAAGATGAAAATATCTGATCAATGTATAATATAGCAGCAAGAGAGTAAAATGCTTTGAGGAATCACTCACTCAAGCTAGGCAATGAAAGCCTCAATAAGACATGCACACCAAATGTGACAAAATACTGCTACATAAATATGCCCTAGCTATGACAACGCTATCTATAGGATAAATTGCAACATATAATATGAAAATATGATGATGTATCAATATCAGTTCAAATAAATGAGGGTGAGAAAGCTCTCAACCCCTAAAAACACTAATACAACACTAATACACAATCCTTAGAAGGATTGGCTGCAATACATGTACAAATGGCAAATCTACAAAAATGCCAGAGTTGCTCGGTATTAGCTACAACTCAGAAATAACTAGAGATGGCTCAAGATGATGATAAATCTGAAATGAACCTCTTCCCACAGATCTCTCAATGCAAGGCTGATCCCGACACTGAAGATCTTGCCTTCCAAAATGGTGGTGCAAACCCCCAATGCAGGTACTCACTAAAATAATGCAGTCTAGTGAAGGGACTGCGCTTTCTATGATGGGAGATGTTGGCCTTGATGCCAAAATATGAAAATATTCTCTGGAAACATTCCTTAATAATCTTTCCGAGGAATAGAAACTCCCTCCTCTGAAAGATGAGACAATGAATGGTGTTGTGGAACCCCTCCACTGCAACACCCAACAACACTATGTTATACTTCAATAGAAATAACGTAGTGACTGAATAATGGCTTTGGCCTTGAGCCAAGATGTGGAGAAAATGAAGTGAAATCCTTCAAGAGGCCTCTCAAGAAGGAGAGGAAATCCTAAACAAGAATCCCTCATGCTAAGCAGCACTGCAACTTAGCTAAACATCCGGGACTGCAAATATGTCTAAGAAGACAAATGATAAAATGCTCCAAGATATCTCACTATGGCTGCCTCTTCCTCCTTTTATGCAAGTGAATTCCTCTTTGCCCTGGACCCCACACATTAGGGTTTCTTCCACAAAGAATATTCCTCCCTCCAAAATTGCGCTGTCTTCTCAAGCAAGCTACACCTCTTAGGCAGTGCTGTTGACTTGGTCAAACTTGACCTTGTCCTCATGCAAATTGCCCCTTTTCACACTGGAAGGTGCAAAATAGCTGCTCCAATGATCCCTTTCACACTACGAGGGATTTTTTTCCTACTCATGGGCATTTTACCCATTTTATTCACCTCCTAGATGACATAAGCAAAAATTATTATTCCAATTTTCTGCTTGCAAATTTTGGAATATTACAAAGTTACCATCTGTTGTTGTTCAGGAAGAAGATGAACCTATTGAGAAAGAAACATCTATTAATCAAGAAAAAATTTCTCAGAAAGAAAGTGCCCTGTAAATTCTAATGACACTTCAATAAATTCAGCTCCCATTGTAGAACAACCTTTTGTTTCTATTCAAAATCCACCTTTTTCGGAAGGCTAAAAGTTGACAAAGGAATAGAGAAAAAAATTGTATTTCTTGAATATGACATGCTAGATGAATTAAAGAATGTTTGCATAAAAATTCCTCTGTTACAAGCTATAAAGGAAATTCCAATTTTTGAAAGAACAATCATGGAGTTAAGCATTAAAAAAAGGGGAAGGAAAAATAAAGAAAATAAAAAAAATCCAGTTAGTTTGGAAAATTTTAGATATTATGATGGGAAAACTAACAGTGCAGAAATATCTAGATCCAGGAAGCCCCATCATAAAAACACACATTAATGGTATCGATATTCCAATCAGATTGATCAATTTGGGAGAAACTATCAATATTATGAGTAAACAAGCTATGGATCAGTTAAAACTTTCCAATCTTCAGTACACACAGAAATTATTACATTTAGCATATATATTTGTTATTAAACTAGATGGTGTGTTAGAAGATGTATCTGTCTCCTTATGTTCTTGGGAATATCTTGGATTTATAGTTAACTCCCAAGAATAATTTAGGAGGAAATCCATTGATTCTAGGAAGACCATGGTTACCTACAGCCAATGCTTTCATAAGTTGTAGATCTGGTGATATGTTTATCTCTTATGGAAGCTGTACTAAGAAATTCACACTATACCCTCCAGCAAAAACAATAATAGAAGTAGAAAGTGAAGTTTGGATAGATGATGATGAAAACTTTTATATAAAACCAATATTTTCTACTTCACAAATAGATGAGGAAGATAAAATTTTAAATTTTAGGAATAATAATGATTCTTCCTCATATTGTGAATGAGATAAATGATTTCAAGAACAATGTAATGTTGAATATTTATCATCTCATCAAATGGAAAAAATTGGAAATTCTTTAATAGAAAAATTTCCAGGAAAAACTTTGAATATGAATAATAATTTGGAAGGATATCAAAAGAAATAATTAATAAATATGTTACAAGAACATTCCTCTGCCTATGCATGGGAATACATTAATATGAAAAGAATTGATCCTAACACTTGTATGCATCATATCTATACTGAATAAAATGCCATACCAATTCGACAAGCTCAAAGGAGAATGAATCCAAATCTAAGGGAAATTGTTAAAGATGAGTTACAAAAATAGTTGAATGTGAATGTCATTTATCCAATATTTGATATTCAATGGGTCTCACCATTAGTGATTGTTCCAAAGAAAAATGGGAAATGGAGAGTATGCATCGAATATAGGAAATTTTATAAATCCACCTTGAAATATCATTTTCCACTTCCCTTTATAGATCAAGTCCTTGATACATTGGCATGGAAAACATATTTTTCATTCTTGGATGGTTTTAGTGGATATAACCAAATCCAAGTAGCTCCAGAAGATAAAGACAAAACAAATTTCACCTATCCATGGGGAACTTATGCTTACATAGTACTTCCTTTTGGATTATGCAATGCACTTGAACATTCCAGAGGGAAGTTCTAGGCATTTTTTATTTATTTAATCCATGATTGTGTGGAAGATTATATGGATGATTTTATGGTCTATGGAAATTATTTTGAGGAAGCTCTTGAAAATTTGGAAAAATTCTTCATTATATGTAAAGAAACAAACCTCTCTTTAAGCCATGAAAAATGTTTTATGATGTTTAACGAGAAAATTGTTTTAGGCCACCACATATTAGGAGATGGAATTAAAGTGGATGAAGCTAAAATAGAATTTATTTCCAAATTATCAGTTCTTACTTGTCAAAAATATGTTAGAATTTTTATTGGTTTTACTAGTTATTATAAAATATTTATAAACAACTTCACCAAGGTAGCCTATCGACTTTTCAAATTTCTTACAAAATATTGTGAATTCATTTGGAATTCTGATTGCCAAAAAACTTTTGAAACATTGAAAGAAAATATTTCTGAGGTACCTATCTTAAAAGGACCACAATGGAGCCTCTCTTTTCATATTTCAATGGATACTTCAGATACAACTTTAGGAGCTATATTGGGATAGAAAAATTTTACTCCATATGCCATTTATTATACAAGTAAACATTTAAATCCTACAGAGTTGAATTATACTGTAACAAAAAAGGATTTTTTTAGCTGTTGTACATGCTATTAATACGTTTCGACATTATATCACTGGTTATTAAACTTTTGATCACACATATCACTCTGAAATTAGATATTTAATGAATAAATATATCACTAATGGTAGAGACAAGATGGTTATTGTTGTTACAATAATTCAATATTACTATTTTGGATAGGCCTGTAAAAGAGAATACAATTGCTGATTTTCTATCTAGAATCCAAAATGATAATACATATATTACTATAAAAGGAGATTTTCCTAAAGAATATATTTTTGCAGTGTCTATTAAATCTCCTTAGTTTATAGGTATTGCTAATTATTTGACTATAGGGAAGTTACCTTCATATTTGTCTCCTAGAGATAAAAGGAAAGTTATTCAAACTAGTGCATCTTATTCATGGATAATTGAATATTTGTACAAAAGAAGACCTGATTAATCATTCAAAGATGTGTTAGAGAGGATGAAGCACCAGAAATATTAAAGGCTTGTCATGATGAACCATGTGGAAGAAATTTTTCCGATAAAAGGATTGCATACAAAATCCTTCTCTTAGGATATTATTGGCCTTAGCTTTTCAAATATGACAAAGAGTATGTTAAGAGATATGATAGTTTTCAGAGGATGGGAAAGCTTGTTCCTTCAGATGATATGCCTCTACAACCGCAGGTACTTATTAAACCTTTTGAAAAGAAGGCTTTGGATTTTGTTGGTCCAATTAATCCTCCATCAGGATAAAAAGGGAACATTCCTATCTGTAGAAATTATGTCATTAAATGGATAGAAGCTAAATCACTTCCTTTTGCTACTAAAAATGTTTTAGTTTCATTTATTTTGATGACATCTTCACTCGTTTTGGTGTCCTAATGGAAATTGTGACAGATCAAGGTACTCAATTTACATCCAAGTTGGTGTAGAAGATAATGGAGGAATATAAAATCAAACATCGGAAATCAACTCCATATCATCCCCAATAAAATGGACAAGTTGAATAAACTAATAAATTAATTGAAGCAATTCTTACCAAAACTGTGCATCTGCATAGAAAGGATTGGGTAGAAAAGCTTCCAGAAGATTTATGGGAATATCGTAGCACATGGAGAAACACAACATGGCATACTCATGAATTTTTTTATGGGAAACAAGTCCTGTTCCATATTGAGTTTCAAATAAATATCTTCAAAACAACAATCAAATTGGGTTTTGATCTATCAGAATCATAAAAACAAATAACAAAGCAATTGAATGAACTTGATGAGATTCAACAAGATGCAATTCACAGAACCAACATCAATAAAAAAGGTATATATGGCATGATAAGTTTATCAAAGATATAAAGTTCAATCTAGTAGATTGGGAATTTATTTTTTATTCTAAATTTAAGGATTTTCAAGGAAAATTTCAAACTCATTGGCTTGGTCCTTATGAGGTTGAAACTATCTTTAATAATAGGGCAGTCAGAATTAAAACCATTGATGAAGAAAATATATCTTTCCTTGTAAATGGTTATAGATTACAAATATATCATAAACCATTGACAAAGGAAGAGTTTATTAGAAATTTACAAGATAATATATATTTGAAGTTGGTGAGGAAATATTCTTCTTCCTCTCCAACTTAACTTGCAAATTTTCTTTATGTTTTCTTCAAAAAAAATAATAATGATAAAAAAAAAGAAAAGAAAAAGAAAAAGAAAAATTAGTTGTATAACCATGAAAACCAACATTGTTGGCATGTTTATACAAAAAATCTAAGTTGAAAACCAATAATTCTTGGCAACTTAGATTTTCTTTTTAAATTCCCTCTTCTTGTCCCATTTATTTTTATTCCCCTTTTTGAAAATAAGACAACTACAAAATTATCAATAATATGTAGCTCTAATGAAATTCTGCACTGACTTGATAGATTACAACCACAACAAATGAAGATCACGGAAAAATCAAGTTGAATAGAGAACAAAACTAAAGCAACCTGAGACACCTACAAAAGGAAGAAATTCAAAAATCAGCAAGGTAGGACAAAAGGTATGTAAATATTAGTTAGATAATAAAGGGAAAACATTGAGTTATCAAAATAAATAGATGAATGACCGTTGCTACTTCCATTTTGTATAATCATTACCCTCGGTATGACATGACTTTGGTTTAAATGAAAAAACCTATGTCTTGTCAAAAGAGTATGAAACTATTATGAAAAACTTGTTATCATTTGAATTCACTTCATTTCTTTTGTATATCATCCCACTCCCTTCTCATACCATCGTAGTCCCTTGCATCATATCCATTCTTCTCGGCCCTGTTTCATTGTCGAGAACACTTCACCTGTTACCAAAATTATGTCTCTTTGAATTACTCCATAACCAAAATCATTCCAAAATCCTATCAAAAAGGGAAATTAAGGACTAAAACTTCTTTAGCATGGGAGTCATTGTATGTTTGGAGCTGAATGGGGAAACATTTCTTGAGGCATACCCACAGGCGAAACAATGGTTGTACCAAGCACAGTGGTTGGAATTCCTATAAAATTTTGATGGGCATGAGAAAGAAGTCACGAAATCATTTTCCAGGGCTTATGATGGTTTGAGAAGCCGAGATTGGGGAAGTTAAATTAGTTTTGACAGTCATTCATGGTAGAAGCTACCATACTTCCAAGAAACGAAGAAAGTTGGTTTAAGAATCGAAAGATTAAAGAAAAGGAGTGGGAAGTCTTCCTTAAAAACCCAAGTATGGATATCTCTATCTTTAAGAAAGGAATTCCAGTCACAACCTTAAAGACTAAATGGAGAAATTTTCTATTAATTATTTAGAAATTCATAACCTATGAGGGTATATTCAGAAATATGTTATTTTACCATGCTCGCTTAATGATGAATTTTCTTGACGGTAATGAAATCAATTTGCCATACTTCCTGCTTTGTAGCTTAAGAAAAATGGCTGCTAACATTCAAATAAAAATACAATTCATTGACAATGCTTTATATCATCATGGGTTAGTGAAAACTTTAATTGAAGATCATTTGAAAAGAAAATGGGATAACTGGGAAGATTTTATGATAAGAAATCATTTCAAGGAAGCTGAACAAAATGAAACCAATGCTTAAAAATGGAAGAGTAGAAGAAAGTTTCCCTCAAACCCTAAGAAAACCTCACCAGCACAAGAAACAAAAAAAAAAGAGTATTCGTATGATAAAATCCCTTTTGCAAATGTGTTAGAATATATTAATTAGAAAAATGTTAAAAGAAAGAAAGCCAACAGTAAAGATGAAGGTACATCAAAGAGAGAGACAACGCAAGGAACAATTAATAATAAAAAGCATCCCCTCACTAATCAAAAGTCACCAATGAAAGTAAGAAGAATTGAAAGAATTAAAAATCCAACCAATGAACAGTCTGATAAATCTCCAAGATTTATTGATTTAAAAGAAAAAGAGGAACCAAGATTTCTACCACGAGTTGCAAGCCCAACTAGGAAAACCTTAGAAATTGACCCTTTCCAACAAGAAATCTATGAGTATATAGAATATCTAGAACAAAAATATACAGGAAAAATTGTTGAGTCATCCTCAAACCGAGAAGAAATCTTAGATGAAGAAATCCATTTCAATCCTCTAGAAGAACCCAGAGTTGAAGACACTCTTAAGCAAGAAATATATGAGTTGGAAATATTGAATAAATATTTGAAGCAGGAACATCAAGCACTAAAGGTACATAATGAAATCCAGAGAGCTCAAAATGAAAACATCTAGTTACATCTTGTTTTATGGTACAAGAAAAATAAGAAATTAAAATCTAAGAATAAATTTCTTAGAGAAAGGTCATAAGTTTGCAGTACATGATCCTAATGAAGAAACCAAGGATGACAACGAGTACCAGAAAAGTAAAGAGAACTAATTTAGATGTTCTTGCTTAGGCCTCAAAGGTAGCTTAGTGACAGAGAAGAGTTACAAATTTTGAAATTTTGAGCATGAGGGCATGCAATATATTCTGTGGGGGGGAATGTTGAAGACCAAAATTGTCCCTTTTTGAAAACCTTCTTGCACTCCATTATCCTTATTTTTGACCTTAATAATTCTAATTAAGCATCAGTTTACAAGGTTATTGGAAACAACAGATACTTAATCATCTTTTATTTCATAATTTCAATGTTATTTATTATTTAACTTAATATTTTCATATGCTACCGAATTGCAACAATTTTGTAGCTAATGACCAATTTTGTAGCTTAATAGAAGGTTATATGGGTTCTGAAACTCCAGTTGAGGAACAAAATGTATGGACAGGTGGCTAATAACTAGCATAATGATATTTTCCTATCTTCATGAACCATATTGATGATAAGGGTTCCATAAAATCCAATTCAATGCATAAGTCAACTAGCGAAGAAGGTGACAAAGGTGAACAAGGCGAGCGAGGAAATTAATGGAGCAGATACTTTGCCTCATAATCTACTTCTTCGATAGCAAATCATGAGGAAATCATGATATCATATCATCTTATGTTATTTTTAGTATCTATCAAGTAGGATAGGCTCGTAATTATCTAAATAGTTGTTTGAAATAGGTTACAAATCTACCTCTTGGCACGATGAAGACAAACTTGACTATTTTTATAAAGCACTCTTGATCACTGTTAATTAAAACTTGTTATTTTCCCTATGTGTTGTGTTCAAATGCGTGTGTAGACTCTTTGTTTGCTGCTTGCTTACAAATCACAGGAGGCCCCCCTAAGAGTTGTAATATTTTAATGTCGTTTCTAACTAATAACCCAATTTTCTCATTTCATTTTTGTAGCATTAGATTTAACCTTTCAGTTTAGTTTGGATTTGCAATAAATGCTTATGACAAAGTTAGAATTTTCTGTTAAGTTTATTTAAAGTTTCTTTCATAGAATTTATCAATATTTTGTGTGAATAAAGAGAAGGATTCTTGTGCACATGCAAATGTTAGAATAGAATTAATTCAATTTAAAATTGCAATCATAAATAGAATGATTTCAAGGCTTTATGATATGACAATGTGACACTGTGAGATTTGGTTTTTCCAAGTGTGAAATTTTGAATTCAAACTTAAGATTTAATTCCATTTCCATTAGTAAGGATTTAATTTTGATTTGCTGGCATGGAGAAGATTTTCATTTTCATTTATATGTTATTAAAATTAGTTTCCTTTCCTGTCGAAATGTGAAGTAGATTTAGATTTAATTTCAGTTGTGTGAAGGTTTGATTTATGAAAGTGTGATTTATTTTTGTAAGAGTGATAGTATTTTTATTTTGAATAAGGCTAAGATACGAACATGTGCATGAAACATCCTAATATAATTTAATAATTATTCACCTAATAATAAATCCTAGTAAAAACAATGCTTTTACACTTCATCAATTTACAAGTCCTGGTTGATAATTTATGTAGTAATTTAACATCAATTAAAGTACCAAACACTAGGTTCATAAGAGGATGCATGCTTTGTTGTATTAACAATCATAATAACAAGAAACATGGTATACATCATTTGTTACCTATACCCACTTATCCTTGGGAATGGAATTCCATGGAATTTGTGGGAGGTTTACCAACAACCAAGAAGGGACATGACTACAGGTTTGTGGTAGTTGATAGGTTCACAAGATTGTTACACATTCTTTTTTCACATCCATGCAAAGGATTTCAAATCTAGATCTTTTTCCTTCCGAAGAAATATTATCATCAATCCCCGGAAAATATGGAAGAAATACCTCTCAATAAGAGATAATAATCCTAGATTGTATACCTTAAAAACCATACTTTTGGAGACTGTGGTAGGTATTATTCATTACAATCCATGACATCACACCTTACATAGCTAAAATCCTGTGTCAATATCACAATTTTCCTTATCATAGGTCTTTTTACATGGGTAAAAAAAAGGTTATGAAGGTTCCATTCTAGAAGCCTTGTGAAGGTATATTTTCGATCAATCCAGATATGGGCTTGAATCCCTACATAAGTGGTTCTCATACCTACCATAGTGTATCCCATTCTCTCCATTGTGGATGTTATTACTACCTAAGTGGATCTCAAATTTCCATCCTTGGTCTATAAATACAATACATTCGAAGAGAAAGGGGTTGGATTTTTGACTCTTGAAGTATGCTTTCACATTGCTATAGTATCCATTAAAGGATTTTGAATTCAAGGTTGGAATTGAGGACTATTGGGAGGAAGCTATCAACATCAAGACTTTGGTTGTAACTCTCTCCTTTTTCTTATTAATATAAAGTATATTTCTTTCCGATATATGTTTTATCATTGTGCAAATATTGTAATAGAACTCTTTGATCATCTGTTTAGAATATTTTGAGTATTATATATATAAAATTCTTTGATTAGTTGTTTTTTGGAGATATTTCATGTTTTGGCTTTGAGGATCGAAGGAATAATGGTAGCTACAACAAACAAATAATTAGAAAGGACAAACTTCAGATTACTAGGTATGTCCATATTCACATTTTCAAAACATTCTAGGGAAAGTTTGTATATTTTTATATGTGTTTTGTTCCAGCGTTTGGTTTCTAAACCTAGGGATATCACTCTTGTTTTCAAGATCCATTTTTCTACCAAATAAATATGTGTGTTCTGATGCCCTATTAGACGATCATCAATGTGAAAGTAGTGAAATTTTTCTTTCGATATGTTTGGGTACACTTATGGATACCGAGGAGAATCATTTTAGATAGGTACACAAGAATTATCAATGCAGTCTGGATTTCCTTATTGAAGAAGATGGACATGAAGTTGAAGAGGCCTACAACATTCCATCCCCGGAAAAATGGGAAGACAAAAATAGCCAACAAGACTTTGGTGCAACTTTTAAGGGTTTACAATAAGAAGCATCATAATACTTGGGATGAAAATTTGGTAGATATACAATACTCTTATAATAAATGAGTCAACACTTCTACTAGTAAGTCCCCATTTGAAACTTGCTTTGTTTAATTTCCACCTTCACCTTTGGATATTGCATTTAGGAAGCAAGGAGGAGTGAGGGAGGATATTATAGGGGATTCCACGAGGGATGAAAAATTTATCGAGAAGATCAAGAATATCCATATATAAGTATATGAAATACCACAAAAGTCATAGAAAAAATATAAGGCTAAGCATGATCAACACAATATATATAAGTCCTTCAAGATGAGAGATAGAGTATGGTTACAATTGAACAAGGAGAGGCTACATGGTCTTGGTAAGAAAATCAAGGATTTGTGGTATCATCCCTTTGAGATACTAGAAAAGGTGGGAGATATTTCCTATAGACTCATTCAACCCCCATACATGCACATTTACTTAGTTGTGAATGTAGAGAGTTTGAAACTGTATGAGCCTTCCGTGCTACATCAAGAAGAAGAATAGGCCCTAGAATTTGTAGAGGATTTGTTACCTCATGCTCGGGTAGAGGTGATAAATGATACCATTTTTTAGAAGATAGTTAGAATTAAAATATAAGGGTAGTATGACCATTGAAATATTTGTTTGAATGGACAAATTTCTAGAAAAGCTAAATGATACACCAAAAGGAAGGTGGAGGTAAAATTTCCTCACCTAATTTAGTATAAGCTTTTGGGGACACAAATCCTCCAAAAATGTGGAGGTGTGATATATATTAGATCATTATAATTTTCTTCATCCATATTTATACTTTTAGAGTGGAAAAGGTGGAGGAATCAACTCATAGGACCATTTTTAGTAGTGGGACCCAATTTGGAAAATTGGGGTCTGAAATATTTAGGGATAATTTTAGGGCATAAAATGATGAATTTTGGGGTAAAAATTAATTTCTTAAAAAAAAAAACTATTTTTCCTACTCTACAGACAAATAAATTTCCAATGGCACAATAATTACCTCAATTAGAGTTCTTATGCAAAAGTTATTCCACTCAGAAGTTGATATTCCTATTTTTTCCACCATAATTCAAGAGGATACCACATTAGCCCCACTACTCATGGAACATGGATAGAAATGTTATCATGATGAATAATACTCTAGAAGATTCAATATTGTAAATATATTCAATATTTTAAGGATTCAAACCTAACCGTTAGTAGGCTATCAAGCTATGTTGTAATTGACACACTAGGATGAAAATGGGTTCCATTGTTTTTGAGGGAATTTTGTTCCATAGTTAAGAAGAGTAGACAAGAGGATAGGGAGAGAGAAAACAAAGAGGATTTTTCACTATAGTAGCCCATGATGACATGCCTTACTTATATTTACTTGCAACCATTTTCTATTCGGATAAAGAGAGAAGAATGGTCTCACCTTCCAGCCAGATTTTCTCCCGAAAAGGTTTTCCAAGTTATATCTTGTTTCCATTGTGGTATATGAGTTTTTATTTAATTGTTATATATTTTCTACATAAATATAACTTTCATACATACACAATAAACTGTAAATTATACATCTATAAATTTAAAGAGAAATAAACCCCCATAGTGTAGATTTTGGATTTTTAAGTATAATTTTATCAGTTCTATTGTGATGAATTGCCTAGTGGATCAAACACGGAAATTTATGGGTCATTTTGGTTCCAGTTTGATTGAGGAATTCATCAGTCTAATGGCTACAAAAATCCCTCTCAAGAGAGTTTGTATTATTACATTGATTATAGCCTTGTTAAGACACTAGGCAAGGAACCTTACATTGACTCCAACTTCAACTTCTACCTCTAAGGTTCCACCACTAGTGAAAGCTATTGAGGTGCCTACTATAGTACAACTATTATATCTAGTTGAGATAAAAAAGGTATATGAAAATCCTGTATCGAAGCCTATACTTTCTATTAAGGTTTCCAAGAAGTGATATTTCTTCACCCTATTACTATTCTAGTGACTTGAAAAGTACCAAAGGAATAATTTAATTTTTTTATATATCACAACAAGGAATATGAATAGGGTTGTGATAACATTGAATACTAGGGGGTCAATTATTTTTTTCATTTATTCCAAATGTGGTTTCCTTCAATAAATGGTTACCTTGAATTGGATGACTAAAGGAATTTAATTAATGCCATATTTGGGTTAGGGGTCTAAGTATATCTACATTTTTTTCAACTCATTTTTCATTGCTCAAAATGTTCTTCAGCATGGCACATGATGCATTTTTGGTTTACAAGTCTACGTGTAGTCTTATAGGTCTAACTTTAATTTGGATGATTGTTCATAGGGTCACTAATATTTTGGATTGAATTTTTTAGTCTCCTTGTTGACATTTCCCCCTTCATTGACTTTATTGCACAAATATTTGGTAAGGGCTTGATCATCTATTATCATCATAACCCTTTCTAAGCTAACCTCAGGGTTTGTGTCAAGTTGGTTTGAAAATTTTCACCATTGATAGATTTCACCAGTAGAAAGTTAGTTACTTTAATTTTATTAATCCCTCCTTGTGACATGTCAATCCAAAGACTACCTTATATATGATTGTTTTCACCACTAATATATACATGATATTCTCCATATAACTTTGTCCATCCACCTATTCTAAATTTGGTTCATCAACATGAGGCTCCTCCACCTAAAGACCTTCATTGCCCATTCAATGGGAACAATAGTCATTGTAAGCCCCTGCTCCATTCTTTGATATTAGCCTAGACTCAACCTTTTTTTCTTCATTCCATGTACACTAAAGGAGGTTGGAAAGTGTAGTGGAACAAAAGGAAATATCCCAAGTCTCCTTCCTTGGAAAAGTAACAACTTTTGGATCCCAGGCTAAGTTCATGACTTAGATATTATTAGGATGTGACTATGAACTTTACTAAGTGATATCCATTGCAATTATGTGACTTATGTCTAACAACAACTTTACTAGCCTAAGCATAGGATTAATCCTTGAATGATTCTATCTCTTATGTCCTGGAATATTATAGGTATGCCTATCACTAATAGGAATTTGTATATTCAAGATAATGTTGGAAAGACAAGTTTGATGTGGATTTCCTTCAAGAAGTTAAGTTTGTTGGTTTTGATATATGGTGCTAAATGAATTTATGTTGGATTGGTCTTATTGGAATTCAAAGAACTATTATGGGAGTGGTGGAGTAGTTTTAAATATTTATTCTTTCATACAAAGCTTCATGGTTGGGAATGATTTATACCCTTTGTATATGTGTGTGTGGGTTATAGTTTTGATTTAGGATATTTTTTTGGGATTTTGATTTTTTTAGGTCCCTAAGTCTAGTAGTAATAGGTCTACCCAATGGGATCATATGGATTCCTTTCTCTTAGTTACAAAGTGAATTTTAGATGGAAATTTAATGGTTGAGTGGGAAAGAGAGATGGATGGCAGTATTGATATTGTCATTTTTTATTTGGAGAACTGGGCTTGGTCCTATTGCAAGGCCACTTTACAAATGTTTAACCCTATTTGGCAACATAAGGATTAATCTTCTTGAGGAATGGTTTTTATGGAGTAATTTTTGACAGGAAATAGATAGGGTATAAGCCTTGGCTCAATAATTTATACGAGCTCCAGGATGGGGTGGTATTCTTTGGGAAGCTTGTTCCAATTGATGTGTTGATTGCTATGGATAGTTCCTATCACTTTCCCATCCAAAAATATCTCTCATTCTGAAATTAGAATGACACACCTTCATGTTTTCTCATAAAGATATATGTTTCTCAATTGGAATATTTTTATTTAGAGCCTTAGTTTATTGGGTTTGAAATTTTTTTCCTCAACCTCAAGAGGATATAAGGTGGTTTCTTTGGTGGGATATGGATCTCTCCCATATAGTTAAATTGATCCATATATGTGGTTGACCAATTTCATGCAAGATGACAAGGGAATTAATGGAGGATTAAAGGTAGCTATAGGAGGCCCATACATTCTTATAGGAGGATTTGTACAACACCTCACTTCAAGCAGGTGTAATGAAGTGGGAGAGTTTTTTTATTTATTTATTATTATTTATTATTGTTATTATTATTATTTTACGTTGTGGTTCACGAATCCAATGTGCTTGCACACATATGTACCCGCTATGTCCACGGAAAAATATCAGCAGAACATCCCAAGGGGATCTAACTGTCGGCCTTACACGTGAGGCCTAACCCCAAGGGAATCAAGGAGATTTGATCCCGTGACCTCACAACTGGAATATTACTTAACAACAAGGACTCGACCAGTTGAGGTAATTCTTGGGGCTAAGTGGGAGAGCGATGTTTGGAGAGAGAAGGAATATATTTTTAGGGGGGCTATGTTTTTCACTAGCCTTTAATGGATTATGGAAGGAAATGTAGGGAATAATCTATGAGGAATGGTATTTTGAGGAGGACACTTTCAATATTAGGAAGTTGTTTAGTTATCTTTCAACATATTTTCTCACCTTAATATCTTTTATACTTAATTTTTTTAGAAAGGTAATTTTTTTACCATGTAATTCCCAGAAAGGACATAGTGATGGGTTAATATAGTTGGATGTTGTGATTTCAAAGGAGGAACCATTTTCATATTTTTCACCCATGAAGAGTGGAAAGTCTCTTGAAATTGATGATTTCTTGTGTGAGTTATTCAAAATAATCATGATATAGTCAAATATGACCTTTTTTGCATGACCAATGATTAATGTTCTTCTAGTAAGTGGACAAAATCTCTTAAATATGGGGTTATTAATTTTATTATGAAGAATGCTTCATGTGATAATATTAGGGAATGGAGGATCATCACACTTCTCAATATTTTACAATTTTTTTGGAAAAATAAAATATCTTCATATAAGAAGAGTGCCCTCACAAATTGTTTGAGAGGAGAATATAGGTTTTGTGTATGGAAAACTCATTCTTGATCTATCTCTATATGGAAGGCCATCGATTGGATTAGGGGGACTAGATAGCATTACTTGTTTCCTAATTTTTAATTTGACAAATTCTATGTCAAGGTTGATTGTTTCTTCAACACATGTATCCTATAATGCCTTTGTTTTGGTCCAAATTGTGTTGCTATGGTTCAAATACTCTTTTCTAATGCTTTTGTATTTTTTTTAGTTAACAACACTTTGATTGAATACACAGATGCATTAATCAATGAGAAATGTGTGCTCCCTTACCCCTTACCTTTATGTTTTAGATTTGATTCCTTGGGGTATTTATTGGTGCGAGAAAGGATACAATGGAGAATTCATGGAATTTCCATTTTGGATGGATTGAAATTATAAACAACCATTTTTCTGATGATATCTCTTTTATTTCTTCTTGGACTAGGTTTTTGTGGAAACTATTGAGGGGTGTTTGGATACGTTTTTCTTGTGATTTTGGGGATATAAATAGTGAATTCAAATTTATTATTGGTTGATAGGGCTTGAGGATCCTCCAAGTTATTTTTTTTCTTTATGTAAATGGGAAAAGCCTAGTGTGGTTGTTCATTATCTTGGAATTCTATTTGGAATTGGTCTATTGATTGTTGATATGTAGAATTAGCGTCTTAAGTGGTTGTAGTCAAATATTTTGGTCCAAAAATATAAGTATCTCCCTTTGGTTGAGAACTTTAAGGTGGTCTCACTTATTCTATGTACTATTCCTTGCACATATACTATGTCTCTTTTTTGTTCTCGAGTAGGGTTCAATTTAAGAGACTAGAGCACATTCTTAGGTCCTTTCTTTGGTTCAAGTATGGTCATGTGTGAGGTATTCCTATGATTATTTAGGAAATTTGCGTTGTGATTAAGGATAAGGTTGATCTCAATATTCTTGATGTGGCCATGATGCAGTGTTGTATTTTTGCCACAAAATTGTTTGTTAGGTTCCTAGAAGGATTAGACCTATGGAACATTATCTTGTGTCATAGGTTTTAATATACACATCAATCATATTTTATCTAAGGTCCTTTTGGTTAAGTCACATTATATTTTCCCATCAACTCTTTTAGCATGTTTGGGTTGGTCATATAGAGCAGATGAGGAGATTGAAGGTTTATTAATTCTTTAGTTAGATTGAATTTTTTTGGAGTTTTTTTTAATGAGATAAGGTGTGGCATATTATTTACAACTAGATATATCAGAAGTAGTGTATTTATGAGTGTCTTAAATTTCAATCTCATAGGACAAGTAAAAATGGGCTATTCTTTTGGAGCGATCATTGGGAAACCGCATCTAGGAAATATTGGAGAGAGATATCTCATAAAAAAAAGAATATTTCCTTTGATAATACAACCATAAAATACATTATGGGATTGATTCCTATATACGATCAACACAACATAAATATTGATATGCAAGAAATTTAATAGATATATTAGAGTCATACATTTAGGAAGTTGCTTCAATAGTATGATTCCAAGAAACTTTATTCTATTTTAAATCAAGATCACCCTATTTCTCCTATGTTGAATGATATATGGAAATTTTCTAAACATGAGCCTAGATATATCTAAAAATTTCATAGTGTTTGATCACCCCAACTAGGTTAAAATCTTCACATTTTTTCCTACTTAATTATTTAACAAGGGATGACCTCTAAATCCTACCTTACCGAAAGTGGATTGAAAGATGGATTACATCCTCTTTGCAATTTCTAGAAGACCTTGAAGAATATTCTATAAGAGTACCTATTTCCTAGATCTTGTTGGTGGCTAGTGTAGGCTAGACATTTAATTTTTATTTAGGGATAACTTCATCAACATGTAACTCTTCTCGGTAACTCAAGGTTCTTGGAATTGTTTCACTTTTTTGGCATTTGAGAGTGGATCTAGATCAAAACCTTGTTTAAAATATACAAATATATATGAAAATATGTATTATTTTATGAAGTCATTCAATCCAATCTTCTAGTCACCATTGGTGAGAAGAGATATGCATATAATTTCCTGTCAAAGGTTATCTTCTGATTAAGGATGCAAAAGAGTTAAAGGTTTTAATATATTATGAATTTTTTCTTCTTTAGTAGCTATTAGAAAGAAGATATGTCACATCATTATAAATACACCTCCATTTTTTTTCCTTACTAACTATTTTATACACTTTATCTTATTATATAAGATGTATTTTACAATAATACAATGCATTCATAAAGTTTCAAAAACCACAATTTGTTATAAATTTAAAACTGCTTCTTTACTTATAAACACACCCTACTAAAAGAACAAGATGATGAGTCACGTGGTAGAGAAAAAGATGAAATTTAATTTGGTACTAGAGCATAAAAATGTACTGAAAGAATAAGATCATGGTTATAGCACCCCTTTGTAAACCACCAAGTTTTGTAATTTGCGATGAAGACTTATAATGCTGAAAATGACAAGCATGTATATATTGCCAAAATTTATATGATGTAATATGGATATTATTTAATATATTTCCAAATTTTCAAGAAATGAGCAACCAAAATGGATTTCAATTCTCGAGAGGAATTTATTATGGGGAAATGGGAAGTTTCCTATGCTACCTTGATTTGTAGTTGAACTACCCAAGTGCCAGTAGTTGTGGGAAGGAATCATAAAGTGTTAGTGAACTGCTCTTGAGGTATGGGATACATACCCATTCTTGAGAATTCAAAAATAACCACACAACCCTCAGAACTTGTATTCAACATGACAACAAATTATGTTTGGAAAAAGGGGGGAATGGGTAGAGGAGTATGTGCCATTGAAAATAGTAGAGTGAAAGGAATTGCTATTGCAATGTTGTGAGGTTGAGAATAGAGAAGTTCATGTGTTTGAACTCTAGACAACTCATGAGAAGAGATATAGAGCCACACATGGGTGTTGATAGTGTGAATTTGAGAAAAAGGTGATATAAAACATTCTAAGTCACAACAATCTATGTGGATTTGTGAATTTACTTAAATTGGGAAAAAAAAATGTTGAAGCCTTCAAATTGAGCTAGAAAGTTAAGAGAATTCAGACTATTTTTTCTAAAGTAAGTATGGGAGGCATTGAGAAAGGGGAAGTAATGAGGAACTGTTGGATTAGAGAAAGTCCCCCTTTTGGGTTGTACATACCTATTTTGGTAATATCATAAGCATTAATAGGATTTGGGTCAGTGATTTAAAGGAAACATATTGATTTCTATGTGTGAAGGAGAGTGGCCTTCATATGCTCTACCATGATTTGAACCTTGTTAATTCATGAGTGAGTTTCTTCTTAAGGAATTATATTTAGCTTGGGGGTGACCAACTGCAAGAAATTTGTAGTGTAGTTGAGCCTATCATTGGGTGGAAAGTGGCTCTCTCTTTTTCAATTTCCAAAAAAGTTTAAAGAGACACAAAAAAATGTATTTATTCCTCTTTAATGAAATGGATTTCATTGTTCAAAGCTTCATGAATGTTGCCATGTTGGGTTAATGAATGTGAAATTTCCATGAATGCACCAACTAGAATTTAATCTTCTAACTTTTAGCAATTTATTATTTACAACAAATAATAATTAAATCACTGATGCATTCTTCACAATTAAAAAATTACGAAATAAAATAGGAACTGAGAAATAGATGAAAACACAAAATAAAATAGTGCAATATTTCTAAATTAGCACACAACTAATTGGAATATTAAATTTTTATTTTTCTCTTAGATAGAGGAATAAGAGGCTATGGAGACCCATAAATCTCCTTAGTAGGAATCAAATACACTCCTAATGTGAATGGAGGTCATATAAAAGATGTATTGAAGACCCTTAGGTGTGAACAGGGGATGGAGCATGAAGATTGGGTCAAATTTTACCAAATCAAACAACGATGTTATGGAGGAGTGGAATTTATGGAGGGACAACGTATTTTTGGAGGGAGATTGATTGCATGGAGGTGGTGACCTAATTGAGTGGGTCCAAGGGTGAGAAGGCTCATCAGTTATATAAGGAAGAGGATGGCAGCCATAGGGGGATATGTTTTGATTATTATTTTGATATGTCTGTTTAGACTTATTGCTCTCTTCAACTGTTTAGCTAAGATTGCTTGTGATGTTTAGCACAAGGTGTTACTGGTCGGGAATCCCACCTCTTTCCTTAAGAGGCCTCTTGGGAGAGTATTGTACTACCTTGTCCACTATCTAGCATCAGGGAAAGCTACATATTTGTTGTACAATGTAGTTTCTGCAGAGTATTGTGTTGTGTTGCAGGGTGTAGTAGTGGAGAGTTGATTTGGGTCACTTCTTTTCTTGATTTCAGTTGGAGGAAAGTTTCCATCCATTGGGAGACCGACAAGGAGAACCCCTGAGATTTATTTCATCATCCGACATCAGGATAAGGTGCTACTATCAGTTACAACGCAGTTTTATGAAGGAACTACGTTATTTCTGGGTGCAGTTACAGAAAAGTATTTGGAGCCATAGTTAGGGGAGATAGATTTCCAGTGAGAGGATCAACATCTTACTTGGAGAATCAATAGGAGGAGTTTTCATACATTTCTAGATCAGATCAGAAACCTCCTATCATCTATCTAGTTGTAGAGATTATTCAGCCCTAGGGCCATATTTGTATTTCTGCATTTTGTATATTCCAGGAAACCTTTCCCGGGTTATCTTCGAAATGTGTTTGGGAGCTTATATATTCACTCCCAACATTGTTTGAGATATATAAAAAAATATATATATAGATCTATCATTATGCAGCAATTTATGCCCTAAAACTGCGTTGTCATAGCTTAGGGAATTTGTATGGAAACTATTTTTCATGTATTGAAATATTTTCTTGTGGATGCTCATTTTGTATTGCTTGAGTGACTAGATCCTCAAGATATTGTGCCTATTATTTGCTGATATGTTTAATAATATGTCTGTACATTACTCTCATATCATGGTGTGTTGATTCATTCACTGCTATTTCTAGTTTTGTGTTCATATATTGCTGCTTCCCCCATTTGGGAATATTATAGTGGTATTGGAGCATAATATTGGCTCAGCTTGTGGATCTCAACCATTATGCTATTAGGAGATTAAGAAGAAGGAGAAAGAGATCAGAATGATGGAGAGAATGAGTTTTATCTCATCTCTTTTCATATCTAAGAAGGACCTCACCAAGGAGGTCAAGCAAAGGAAAATAGTAAAAATCCATGAAACCACACTAGGGTCTCAAGATAAGGAAGGTCCATGTACTTCCTATTAGCAAAAGAAAGATCTGGTATTGCATAGAGCTCCAAAGAAACATACTATGCCCTTTCCTTTTGAAGAAGAAGAAAAGAGGCATGGAGATGGAGGATACTTAGATCATGAGATTCCAAGTGAGTATCTTGCAGAATATAAGTCTCAACCTAGAGCTTTCAAGGAGAATCTAACTCTTCCTCATTTCATTCAACTCAAAGAAGAAAGAAGACCTTGAAATAATAGATTTCTATTTCCTACATTTTATGGGTCATACACATGCACAACAAGAGATTGGGGAATGAATTTGGATGCATTCTTCTTACTACATCCAGTGGTAGAAAGAGAAGCTATTGAGATTGCAGCGGTGCACCTTGAGGGTGAAGAAAACATTTGATGGTTCATCCATTTGAGTCATGCAAAAGTGACTGCATATGTAGATTTTACTCAAAGGTTGATCAAGAAGTTTGACAAGAAGAAATCAGAGGGGAAGAGGCATTCACCACCACTTGCTGCAAGAGCACTTGCATCAGGTTAAAGAACACTTGCACCTTTGCAAAGTGGTCTTGATCTCTTGACATTTAGAGTCCCATGCACTATTCTGTAGATGCATGAGGAGGAGGAGACTTGTACCAACGTTGATGCAGCCATAGAGGAGTAGCCATCATCATCAGTAGTTGGGGAAGCCATCACACCGAAGGGAGGAACCCTTGTAGTAGTACAAGATGTTCCCAAGCTTTACCAAGGTATGCATATGTTTCCACTTTCTGTTATTTCTGCACATCATATGGAGGATTGTCGGAATATACCTTTGCATGACCTAGGGTCAAAGTACATTGCTGATTTGGAGCAGCAGACTATCACTGCGCTGAGGACCCTTGATGTGTTCAAGGAGGAGATATACAGTCATCCTAGTATATCATTGTTGAGCTGCACACAAATCTTGGGTTTGGAGTGTATAATTTTGGAGGATGGGATGAACATTGTCCTGAGCAAAGAAATGCAGAATTATATGTTCAACATTGAGCATGATCTTGAGACATCAGATGCAGATCAAAAGCACTGTCATTGAGCAGCAGTGATGGGTTGGGGGCCCAACCCTTATTGGACCATTCGAATGACCTTTCTACATGCATAATAGAAGATAGGCATATGATTGATGGAGGGCATCTTATGAGGGATGACATCATCCATTATTATGATGGGTACTTCTTGATGAGAACTTCACATTTTGATGATAAGTTTTTTCCTACCACTTTTTTGGATCCTTATGGGATCAACTTGGTCATTGAGGAGTGGTCTTCATTTGGAGATCTCCAGGAGATTTCATTTCAACATCCCATGAAATGCAAAGATAGAAATCTGATTTGGGATGGAGGTATTCTCCATTGGAGGGATGCCAATTATGAGCATGATGATAGAAACTCACCATTGGTTGGATGGGTGATGTTGATGAGCAAGAGGCTGGAAAGCCACTTGCAGATCTATGACACAGAGAAGTAGGAGGCAAGGCTATGTTGGTTACTCTTGAAAGAGTTTAGTCATCATATGAAACATTCTATTTCAAAGAGTAGGTTGGTGGATGGGACTTGGCATGGCACTTGCATCATATGGCAGCAAGGAGTTTGTTGGCAAAATGATGCAGTGTTGTCCTCGATGGAAACCCACTTGATGAAGATGACAAGCTACTTAATGAAGTTGTTCTTGATGCTTGATGAGTTTATTAATGATGTAAATTTGATGTTCTACAAGTAGCCCATACCAGAAAAAGAAATGTCAAGAAGGGCTTAACAATGGGTTAATGACAAAAGTGTGTAACACAAAGCATACGTCATCATATGGCAGCAAGGAGTTTGGGTGTATTGGGGTGATGTGATATATTTCATGTCAACCATCATGTTGTTGCTCCGTAGTTTATATGGTGACGGTTTGGGGAGGCAACAAGAGTTGATGTTGCATTGGAAACTCGTGGGAGAGTATGGGCTGATTATCTCCCATAATTTGCATGATGTTGCAGGAGTAGGGGATGGCACCATCATAGTGCAAAGGGGCTACTAATTAGCCTTGGAGGACTAGGAGGTACTTCCACTTTGGAAGGAATCTCCCATATATAGCAGCATTATGGTAGATGACTTTGACATTTGTCATGTCAAATAATGGAGCTATAAGATGACAGGATCCTTATTACAAAGGCCAACAATGTTGTCACTTGGGAGCTTGGGTTTGTTGATGGAGTGTTCCCAAGATCACTTCACATATGATGCACTTGATGAACAAGTAGGAGATGAGAGTGATGGAGTAGTGGATGGAGACATCTATTACCATGATATGATCTTCTTGACTTGGATTTCCAAGCTTAAGAAGAAAGATCTTCATGCAACACCTAGTTCATTCCTCTTCATGGGAGTATGTCATACCACTATGGAGGGATCATTCATGGATATTATTATCATCTTACTCTCATTACATGATAAGAATTATGTTTTTTCACTTATTGGTTATCTAACACAGTATTTGCATTCTCTTACCATCTTCTATACAGTGCATTGCTCCACAAGAGGGCAAGCCTCTATTTGGGCTTCATGGTCATTTTTGGACCAAAATATATGATGGAGATAGCCATTTCTTGTGTGGATTTGGGAAAGTGTTGTACTATTTCTTGTGTGCTCAGTTGATATGCAATGCTATTTATTATTTACTAGTAGATGAGAGGACATGCACAACTAGCAGATTGTTTGGAGACAACTTGCCATATTATGTTTTGAAACAACAATTATCAAAACTATGCTGTGACTACTTGGGAGACTGTTGGTACCTTCTAGAACTATGTTAAACCTTCAATACCTCTCTCATTTGGATTCCATATGATGATAATTTCATATTCATTTTATATGGGATGATCTGGGTAAGAACCAAAGAGTGGGTCTTTGAGGATCCAATTGCCTTTTTACTTCATGAAGGCATCATTGTTGTAGCCAAAATTCAGTAGAAGCTCTACACTTATCATAAGTGGAGAGAGAGACATCATGGGGTGGAAAATTTGATCCATCATGTGCAGCTATTCAACCCACCTACTTTGCAGGAGCTTAAGGTGGAGGAGATCTTTCATGAGTTTCCATGTTGGAGGGTGAATCAATTTTTGTGGATGATAGCTTGGGGATGGAGGCTTCACATGGGAATGATATTTCCAAATAAATTTCAGATTCCATGCCTCAAGAGGACCTCAAGACCACCTATAGTTGCTTCCATGGATATCCCACTTTTTCATGATGACAACCATTTGGATTTTTCACCAAGGGTATACTTATACACTTGGGGGGAGAAACTTGGAGGCTTGTTGATGAGACATCACCTTGTTCATTGGAGGAAATTATCATATGAGGATGCTACAGGAGGAAGAGGAGAAGCTCTTAAGTTCTATCCTTATAGTTTCTTGAGGAAAATCAACATTTGGGAGGGGACGACTGTAATATTCCTAAATTAGCACACAACTAATTGGAATATTAAATTTTTATTTTGCTCTTAGATAGAGGAATAAGAGGGTATGGAGACCCATAAATCTCCTTAGTAGGAATAAAAGAAACTCCTAATGTGAATGGAGGTAATCTAAAAGCTGGATTGAAGACCCTTAGGTGTGAACAGGGGCTGTAGCATGAAGACTAGGTCAACTTTGACAAAATCAAACATTGCTATTATGGAGGAGTGGAATTTATGGAGGAACATCGAGTTTTTGAGGGAGATTGATTGCATGGAGGTGGTGACCTAATTGAGTGGGGCCAAGGGTGAGAAGGATCATAACTTATATAAGGAATAGGATGGTAGCCATAGGGGGATATGTTTTGATTATTATTTTGATATGTCTGTTTAGACTTATTTCTCTCTTCAGCTGTTTAGCTAAGATTGCTCATGCTGTTTAGCATAGGGTGTTCCCAGTCGGGAATACCACCTCTTTCCTTGAGAGGTCTCTTGGGAGATTATTGCACTACATTTTCCACTATCCAACATCAGGCCAAGCTACATCTTTGTTGTACAATGCAGTTTCTGCAGAGTATTGTGTTGTGTTGCAGGGTGCATCAGTGGAGATTTGATTTGGGTCACTTCTTTGCTTGATTTTAGTTGGAGGAAAGTTTCCATCCATTGGGAGACAAGCAATGAGAACCCCTGAGCTTTATTTCATCATACAACATTAGGCTAAGGTGCTTCTATCAGTTACAGTGCAGTTTTCTAAAGGAATTGCGTTATTTCTGGGTGCAGTTGTAGAAAAGGGTTTGGAGCCCTAGTTGGGGGAGATAGATTTCTAGTGAGGAGATAAACCTCTTACTTGGAGAATATATAGGAGGATTTTTCATAAATTTATAGATCAGATCAGAAACCTCCTATCATGTATCCAGTTGTAGAGATTATTCAGCCCTAGGGCCGTATTTGTATTTCTGCATTTTTGTATATTTCAGGAAACCCTTCTTGGTTTATCTTGGAAATGTTTTTGGGAGCTTAGATATTCACTCCCAACATTGTTTGAGCTATATAACATCATATCTATATTGGTCTATCCTTATGCAACATTTTATTCCCTAAAGCTGCGCTATCATAGCTCAGGGCATTTGTATGGTAGTTATTTTTCATTTGCTTGTGGAGGCTTGTTTTGTATTGCTTGAGTGACTAGATCCTCAAGATCTTGTACCTATTATTTGCTGATATGTTTAATAATATGGCTGTACATTTGTCTCATATCATGGTGTGTTGATTAATTCACTGATATTTCTAGTTTTGTGTTCATATATTGTTGCTTCCCCCATTTGGGAATATTACAAATAGACACCAATATTTTTGGAGAATAGTCCTCGAAAAAAATCTAAACGAAGAACTGTTGCAATAGATGAGGGTTTATTTTATTATGAAAAAATTTGAGAATTATTACAACTAGAATACCAATTTGATATCCTCCAAAAATACACTAGAAAATTATATGGATATCCTAAATATCCTCTGCAAAATAATTCAACCTCTTTCGACCTGCTTGTACATCGCATTGGCAATTCACACTATTGTCTGGAATACACATTGCATCCTCTAAGCAACACACAATCCAAGATCTGCCTCCAACTAGGATGTATAGTCTCCCTATGCCTATATAAGTGACTCACTCTACCTTTTGGAATCTAATCCAACCTCTAACAACTATATCATCCAGGGAAAATTTTAGGGGCTAATATTCGTAGGTGGGCTAAGTTTCCAGGTTTTTTCAAAAAAAATATTCACCAATTTCCTTTTTTTCTAAACATGATTCACCCAAATTTTATAGTATACAATTATTTTACCCTAAAAATCACCAAAATTTTATATAAAATAATATAAAATCATTAGAAACCTAAATATTTTTACAAAAGTACTGCCAAACATTTTACAATTTGCCTATTAGGGACTAGTAATATTCGCCAAGGTTTCTAAACTTTAAGGCGAACTTCCATCCTTAAAATTTTCCTTGATATCATCCTTCTTCTGACAACTTGCACTGGGTTTTCTAGCTGTTCACACTTCCTGTACAACCTCCTTTGCAGATGTATTTGACCTCCCTTTTCTTGCTATTCTAGCACTAGAAAATCACTAGGAATCTCTTCAGAATCATGCTCCCAATTTATATGTTTCTCCCTCTCTTTGATGCTCTCCCTCTGGCTTAAAATCTTCCCTTGCTAAAGACTACAAAATGGGTAGCTCGATTTTCCTCTCACAACTTGATCACACTAGTCACTCTGATGTTATCTCCAAGCCATTTTATCTACTCTTATAATCTCTTGTTGAGTATCCAACGACCATGATTTAATATTAATCAATGGTTAAGATCAATTATAATTCATCAATAGAATCCTCTAGAGAATTATTGAACATCCTAATTAAATAACTTTAATTTACCACTTTTCCTAAGTTAGACTTAGGAAATATTTCAATTATGGAAAATTAATTTAATTAAGTTTTTTCCCAAGATTATTTGGTGAAAACTTTTATGGGTTTTGGATATTTAGCATTCCTTAGCGTCTTAGCACAATATAAGACTAGAACACCTATTTGAAGCTACTCCATATCCAATAAATCAATACTCCCTCTTAACGAGGAAGGCGTTATCAACTACATCCATTCTATGAAATAGACGAACTTGGATCTTGTAAGAGACTTTGTGAGTATATATGAAACCTACTACTCTATGGTAACATGTTGTAGTTAGAATTCTCCATGTTGCTGATGTCTGAATTCTATTGTACTTCTTTTCTTCACATCTCAACTAATCTAACTCCTTGCCACTGGAAATAACTGTGAAGAAGTCAACCGTGAAACAATGTCAATAAACCATTATGCATATTCTGATCCACCTGCTATTAACTATAGTTAAACCAATATCTAATCTACTATGTCACTACAATTGTCGCCTACAACTGTGCCCTTAATTACTTGACTACAACTAGCTCTGCACTGTCTACTAAGCATATAACTATGCCTAACTAGCTCTGAAAATACCTCTCATTTATCTAACCTCTAGGTTTGCATTATCCCTCAATATTTGACTCTTCCTTTCTAACACCTCGATCCTCCTGCTACTCTGTACTATGGGCCCTTGTAGAAAAGGTACTGATCCATGTGAACAAGAAATGAATTTGATCTAGAATTCCCGTTGCTCTCTTATGGACCCTTTCCATACTGGTAATATGAAGCATAATTCTCGTCCATATGGAGTTATCATCGCTATCAATGTGAATTCCTCCAATCTAGGGGTAAACTCATCGATCTCTGTTGATGCTACTATCTGCTGCTACTCCTATTTGTCCTTCCTCTTGGGACACTAGGTGACATAGTGACCAAACTCACCACATCTAAAGCACTTGAAATTCAACATGTCTTTCTTCTTCTCTTCTCCTTTTGAGTTCTGTCCTTGACTAGGACCCTTCTTCTCCTTCCCTTTACCTGCAAGGGATGCATTCGCCTCCTCCTTTTCCACCTTTGGCCCATTTCTACTGTTGCTGATAGTACATTCTATGAGGTTGATCCTTAACTCCTTCTATGTGAATTCACTCCATAGGAAATCCCATATTGGAATTATGTATTTCCAAGAAATGACTTAGATAAATGTACGCTAATCCCCTGAGAACCCATTGAGACATATGTGTACTAGCTCACTGTTTTCTAGTTTATATCCTACAAAAGAAAGTTCACCTATGATTCCTTAAATCCAAATGAGGTGGGAAGTAACATCCTCACACTTATCCATTTTAAATGTCCTCAAATTCTACTTGATAATAAATTTTTGATTCTAAAAAATATCTTGATACAAATTCACAATGACATCCGACATGTCCTTTGTTATACTCTTATCTGCAATATGCAGGACAATATGATCTTGAACCCCATCTAGGACTATCCTCTTGGTATTCACCATCTAATTCTTGAAGGTTTCCAGCTATTATGGATCTCTTGTTTTTTCCATGACATTTGTCACAAACTCCAAACCATGCTCATCTAGTAGGAATTGCATTTTGGATTTCCAGACGCCAAAATTTGAGGCTCCATCAAGTCTATCTTGATCTATGAGTCCTACTGTGGAAATATTTGGTAAAATCGAATGAAGTGGAGAATTATCTATTGAAAATATCCTTATCCTTTCGACAACTCACCCAACCTTCTCTCTGCTACATGCATTCCCCCTAGAATGCATAGATTTGTTTCTATACTTGGCTCTAGTGTCCTTCCCAAAACTCACATTGCATGCTTCTTCTACTGGGTAACTCCCTCTACCTCCCGGGAGTCCTTCTATAGAATATGGAACACACACTAATGACCTTGAAACTTAGAATAGATGGAATGAAAAGTATTCCATTTCCTTCTCCTGCTAGAAATTATGATTTCCTTTCCTGCAATGGAAAACTTGAAACCCATTGAGAATTTAACTAGAAATTTCGCTAGTGTGCTTTTCTATTCCTTCCCTACACAGATATGAAACTAAAAACCCTTGCTGAAAATATCTGTTCCCAAATATACTCCTTGAGATCACTGGTTTACTCACTAAAATAATATCTTCGGTAAATCCACTTCCTTCTTCTATTGCTTCTTGGACAAATCTAGCTTTTCCTTCAACCTGAACTGGAAATTGATTTTCCTACCCCAGTAATTCACATTGCCTAGTTGGCCTATTCAGATATGGAAATTGATGCTTGATATCTCCCTCTAAAACTGCACAACCTCACTTCCTTTGCTTCTAAGCCTCTGATCTGACCAACACTGCTTTGATACCATGTAAAATTTCCACGAATGCACCAGTTGGAGTTTAATATTATAGCTGTTAGAAATTTATTTATTTATAGAAAATAATGATTAAACGACTAATGCATTATTTACAATAAAAAAATGAAAAATAAAAGAGTAACTGATAACTAGATGCACACACACAATAAGATAAACACCAATAGTTTTGGAAAATAGTCCCAGAAAAACCCCAAAGGGAAAACTGATGCAACAAATGAGGGTTTATTTTTATTATGCAGTAATTTGAGAATTATTACAACTGTATTCCCAACTGGATATCCTCCGAAAATACATTGGAAAAATATCTAGAGATCCCAGATCTCCTCTACATAACAATTTGACCTCTTCTGGTTTGCTCGCACCCCACACTGATAATTCACACTATTTCCTCGAATACGCATTACAGCCTCTGAGCAACATGAAAAAGCCTATAATTGCCTCCAACTAGGTTGTCTAGCCTCCCTCTACCTATGAAATTGACTCTCTCTCTACATTATGGAATCTTATATGACCTCTGGAATCTAAATCAACCCTCTCCCAATAACTTGCACCGGGGTTTCTATCCAAACTGCTTGTATGGCCTCCTCTATAGATGTATTTGGTATCCATTTTCTTGCCACTTCGAAACTGGAAAATAACTGAGAATGTATTTGAAATCCTAATCCCTGCAAATTATCTGTTGCTCCCTCTCTCTGATTCTCTCCCTTTGGCTGAAACTGAGCCTTTACTGAAGACAATAAACCGGGTAGCTTGATTTTCCTCTCACAACTCAATCACACTGATCACTTTGATGCTATCCCCAAGCCCTTCAATCTACTCTTATAATATCTCATTGAGCTTCCGAAGACCATGATTTAATATTCATCGATATCTAATATCAATTAGACTTCATAAATGTAAGCCTCTAGATCAACTTGAACATCCTTAATTAATTAAATTTAATTAAATACTTTTCCTAAGTTAGACTTAGGAAATATTTTAATTATGGAAAATTAATTTAATTAAGGTGTTTCCCATGCTTATCTCGTGAATCCTTTTCTAGTTTTTCGATATATAGTTTTTTGTAGCCTCTTAACATCATCTGAGACTAGAAAACCTATCCAAAGCTACTCCACATCCAAAAAATCAACACTAAATATGGATGAATAATGAACTAGAAGTAGTGTCTTAAGTAGGTTTGATTACTAGTTGTGAACACTTATGACAGTAAACTTGATATGTAGAAATATTCCTTAAAGTATGTTTTCTTTTAATGGTTTTGAGATATATTCTGTCGTGAAAAAGAATTCAAAGGTTGATTTGAGATATGAGGCTCTTTATCTATCTATAACGTTAAAATAATTTACCAGGCTAGTTTTGGGATAAAACAACTATGGTGTATCTCTGTTTTAATTGAGAATACTTGAAAGTTATTCAATGATGAGATAATTTGTTTCCTCTATGGACAAGAAAGGATGAAAAAATCTTTATTTGTAAGATTTTGGAGTTGAAGTGTGAAGATACAGTCCCAAAGGAATGAACAAAGTCTTATTCACTTGGATGAACTTGTGGATTTATCCACGAGCCATCTCTTTATCCTCGTTATAAATGAATCCTAGTTGTGGGAATTTTTTTAGAGCCTCCTTACAGGATGTTGAGGAGTTATGAACCTTCATAAGTATTCAGGAAAGTTTTTTCCCCATTGATTTTAATTTTATTCATTATATAAGCGTACAAGAAAGTTAGTAGAAGTTTTGAAAAGTTAGGGGTTTTTATCCTTAGCCATTGGTCATGTTAGCTAGTGGGTGCCATGAATAAAATATTATCTAAAAGTGGGTGCTTAAGTGTGGAGCCCTCTAACCAGATTTTCCTTAAGTCATCAGATTACATTCTTAATTCTCCTGGTGGACCAATGGTCCATTAACTAGAATGGCCTAATGTATTGAGATACCCTCCTTAGATTTTCAAGTAGCCCAATGATCTATTAAAAAAACCAAGATATGTCAAGGTTGGAAGTAAAATGGAGTAGGGTACTAATATTTTTCAAAGCAATTAGTAAGGATGTATGGATGTACTGGATATCCAAAATCCAAAATCCAAATATTCTTATATTGTACATCCAAAAAACTTATAAATAAAATTGTCCAAAAAATGAGATGTTAGATGGTGGAACTTGCATATGATGTAACCTATTTCTAGTGGAAGGGAGGATCCTAAATGTGTTAAGTGATGGAGATGTAAAATTGGAGTCTATCAGGGGCATAAGATTAGTCATCAAGAAAAACCTTATAAATAAATTTTCCCAAAATGTCAAATTTCAGATGGTCAAGATGACATAAATAATGAGTGGAAAAAATCTATGTAGGAAGAATCTTAACATAAAGGTTGAATGCGATCTAAAAAAATAGAAAAACTTATAATTCTAACCTTTTTGAAAACCAAAATATAGATGATAACATAGTAAACCATGTGGAAATTTCATGAGCCCATGTGGGCACTCATAGGCCGTATGGGTAGGTGGGTGCTGATGTTGCATGATGATGTTCTATGCTAATGTGGCACAAGATAAAAGTTTGGGTAATGTGGTGCGTTGAAATGATATGATGATATGGAGAGAAGTAGTACAAAGGAGTTGAAGTGTTTCCTATTGTGGTGGGTGACATGGAATTTGGAAATCCAAAAATTCAGATTTTTGTGAAAAAGGGATTTTTGGGTTTTTTTCAAATCCAGATGGATCTAAATGAATCTAGGGAAGTTAAAATCCTGGATATTCGGATGAGAAGGATTTTGACCTATGTTGAACTAGGATGATGTGGTAAGGCATTGAAATGGGTGTAAGGCACAACAATGTGAAGGTGGAGGTTATATGGTGGCCATCATGAAGAATATGTTGCTTAGAAGGTGTCTATATGATAGAAATATAGAAATACAAGTTTTTGAAAAAGGGGTACTTTTATGTTTTCCCATATCCTTATGTTCACCACTGATCATAACAAGAATCGAGAGGATTGAAAAAATCCACTTGAGGGGAAGAAGAAAGACATCTAGTATTTGGACAGATATATAAGACTATAAATATTATATCTAGATGCATCCAAAAGACCATAAATCCAAAATTTCTTATAATGGGGATTTATGGAAATTCACAAATCAAGGTGTGAGCAACAAAATGACTTTTCAAGTGAGCATGTGGCCCTATACCATGGTGAAAAGCGGGTAGGAATTTCCACAAAATAGAAATGCTTTATCTAATGTGGAATTTTATGGCAGATACATATGAGAAAAATTATTATCACATGTCAATGGGATGGATGCTGACATGGCACTTTGAAGGGAAAATATTTATATACAAAACTTAGATTTGGAAGAAATTTACAGACTAAAAAATCTTTCAAAAACATAAGATGATGATGATATAAGAAAAGTGTTTTAAGGAGTTTTAATTAAGAGAAATTTTGATAAACCCATATCCATAAAGTAACCTTGGAGGTTAGGTTTAGAAATCCCATTCCCTTAAAAATATTTGAGGGGGATGGGAGAAAACCACCAATCTTGTTTTATTATGATGTTAATATTGATCCACCATTTCTAATTACATCAAGTTATGTGAGCACCCACTCATAGGAGGCAACAACCCCCAATTTTTTTTCTAGCACCACAAGTAGGAATAACCAATTCCCTAAGTTGTTTATCTGGAACCAACTAGCATGAAGCACCAACCTCCTAATTTACAAGCACCTACTTGTAGGAGGAATCAACCCCCAAGGTTTTTTCTTAGGCACTCCCCTGAAGGAAGTACCAACTCCCTGGTGTGCAGACACCAACCTTCTAAGCCATGTAAATCCACTTTTCATATTATTTTCAAACTCAGATCCACAGGTTCTCTACTCTTATTAAACTTCATTCTCTTTCCGTGGTTCAACTCTCACTCAACATGATATTACACAATATATCTCAACATCCTCTGACTCTAACTTTGCTTTGTAGCTCACTCACACTCACATTTGAACATAAATTTTCATATATGATTCTGTCTCTAATAGTATTGACCCATAAATAGACTCGACTTTCTCAGTATATCATTCATCCTCTTACAGTATCAACCTTCGTAATAAATTATTTAGCCTCTCACACTCTCGACCTTCTCAATAAATTCTTCAACTTCTCACAATATCAACCTTACCATCCTCTACAAAAAATTGTTTCATTTCTTTATTTGAGTTCACTTCACACTCACTCATGACATAACATCCTACTGTTGGCAATATGATGTAATGTGTTGTCCTTGATGGCAACCTACTTGATAAATTTAACCTTGATGGAAACCCACTTGATGAGTTGCCTATGATAAGCAACCTATGTGTTAAAGATGTAAGAATGATGTAGCTATAGATTAGTTCAATGTGACAGAGAAAATAATTCCAGTAAGTGCCAAAGAAATGATAAATATAATATGTCTCAATGTATACGCTACTTTTGTGAAGGCAACCCACGTATGGATGAAATGTATATGCTACTTTTGTGAAGGGAACCCGCGTATACATTCAGGCTTAGCATATACGTAGTTTTTATGAAGGGAAGTTGAGTATACACGCGGAAACGAATGCTCCAAGTCGCGTATGCCTTTTGCGCTCTAAAATTATAATACCAAGAGGAATTACCATGATATTAGCCCACAATATTGAGCGTTGTATTGTCTATTTTATTCCGTCCAAGAATACCATCAACAGTTGAGTGGTTTTGACTCATGGTATTGGTAAAAGCTAAATCTATATAAGGAAAAGAAGATCATAGTGAAAAGTGTGCATGAGTAAGGGTTGTTGATAAATAAATTTCTCTAAGGGATATCAACAAGGATGAACTCTATTTTTAATTGATAGATCTGAATCTATGATGCACCCATGGATATAATGATGGTTCAAGATCTAAAGATGATGAAGCTCTAGTATGATCTACTCAAGAAATGAGGAAGAACTGGTGCAAGTTTGCTGAAGAAAATGAAGAAATCTAGGTAAGTTTTATAGATCTGGTCTGTTCTGCAAAATTTACATTTACATATCTATACACTAGTTGGTTTCAGTAAAAGTGTGTAGATACGCGATTTAGCTTTAGAAAAAGCGCGTATGGAATCTAAAAGTCAGTCTTGAAATAGTGGCATATATATACGCAGGTTTGTCTCTGTGAAAGCGTGTATATACGCGGGTTCAGTGAAGTAAAAACGTGTATGGAATCTAGGGTTTTGCTGAAGTGTGCAGAAGGAAATCTCTGATCTGTTTTGCTATATTACTTTTGTCTGTCAATGATGTCTTCATACAGATCTGAGTTGTTTAAATACTGATTATGCTACTAGTTGGTTATGATTAAAGATCAGTGGTTGGTTGATTGGTTGATGATTCAATGAATGAATTGAATGGTTTATAAGTTTCAGTTTGATGTTTGTTCTTTGAGATTAAATGTGTGGAGTGGGTCCAGTCTGAAAATCTGATGAAAGGAGGCCTACAAGGTGTGTTGTGTGGAAGTTGTTGGATCCAATATGAAAATTGATGAAACGTGGTCCATGGTGGTGCTAAGGGTCGAAGCCTTCAGTGAGGGGGTTGTATCTCCCTTCCAGTGGTAGCTGGTAAACGATATCAGGGGGTAGTAGCTCCCTTCCAGGAGTGGCTAGTAAACGAGATCGGGGGGGGGGGGGTTGAAGCTCCCTTCCAGTAGTAGCTGGAGAACGAGAGAAGGTTGTAGCCTTCTGCAGGTGGGTGCCTGTGTGCTGGTATGAGTCTGCGCCAGTACATAATTGTAAGAAATTTTATTTATAATAAATATTGAAGACAAAGACAACAACAACGGTGGTTTTCTCCCGAATTGGGTTTCCACCTTAAATCCTGGTGTTCATGTGTGTTGCTTATGTGTGATGATTTATTTTGTTCTTATTGCACATGCATACTGCTTACTAAAAATTTGATGAATTAATGATGCACTGATATAAGTAAAGAATTATATTCATAATAATATCTCTAGTAATACGCAAGTTTTCTTAAGGATATATGCGTGTATACGCGAGTTGGGTTCATTAAAGTTGCGTATGGAATTTAGTAAGGAAAAAGTAAAAGTTTTGAGTAAGCTCTAAATACTGATTCACCCCCCCCCCCCCCCCCTCTTAGTATTTTTCCCAACACCTACACTTCAATTCAGTATAACTAAATTCCCCAAAAAATCTCTCACAACACCGCAACATTTTCTTCAGTTAATTATACAATGCTCAAAGATGAAACTCATTCATTCTCACACACCTTGATGATGAAATTCAATATTCCTTACATAGATCGAGAAGGAAATTTTGAAATACATTAGAGAAATTTTGAGGTCTAAAATTGACCTCCTAAGGAATATCAAAAAATAATAGTGGAAATAATACAATAAGATTAGATTACATCATCAAATTTTAGAGGGAAAAAAGGAAAAAATGTTTTTTTCAACTCATGTTTTCAGCTTACCTCCCTACAATTTTACTCAAATTTCAAGTGGGAGAACTTTTAGGATGAAAAATTTAATTCCTTATTCAAGGAGTACCATGTTGCATACTTTTCATGGGCCCTAATACACAAAAGTGAGAAATACATGAAAAATTGTGATTGTAACCACATTTTTCATGTAGCAAGGTCCATCGAAAGTATGAAACATGGGTATTATTTAGATGAAGAATTAAATTTTTCATCCAATGAGTGCTATAGCTCAAAATTTGAGTAAAACCATAGGGAGATAATTTGAAAATATGAGTTGGAAAAGTAATTTATTTTTTTATTTTTTAATCTTTCACTTTTTTACTCCAAAATGGTGAATCACTCCCATGGTTGAAATCATCATATTAAATCCTATTGTTTCTTATAAAGTTGATTTTTGTTGTACATTTTTTTTGAGTCCCATTTTAGACATCAAAAATTTCCTAATGAGGACGTAATCAACTGCAATTCTACCTTTAATTTTCGAGAGATCATTTTGGCCCCTTGTCTCGTCCTCTAATATTCAACAAGACAAACAACAATTTTAATCAATTTTATCATCACAACTTGTCCTATGATTTTCAATGGAGATCACCCATAATTTCCATGAGTCACACTCCCATTTATAGTTGCCGCACACCAAGTGCCATGGGAAATAGAATTGTATTTTTTACCCCGGGTAATTTCAATTTATTGACAGTATCAACGAACTATGTTAATTTAGTCACGCACATGCATTTATTTTTAACCATAATTTAACTGGATTTGGAACCTATAATGCCAAATTTTGATAATGAAACACATCGAACTTCAACCATCTTTCTCATGATGCTGCGACCTCATAATTGTGAGCTTAAATACTAGAGGATAATTGAGGTCCTCACTCAGTAGTGCTCTTAAACTTAAGCTATTACCACATATTATTGAGGCCCATAATCAACAACTTAAGCATGGAGGGTGTTTGGCTGCACTATGGTTAAAAACCTCAGTGCCCTTAACCTTTAGTTCGTAGGATTTATATTTCCGAATTCTAGAGCCATATCTTGCCACCAAATGTGCATGTACAAAATCCCAGAGGCATGGATCCACTTTACACTATTAAAAATTTACAAAACACACCCCTGGTGCGAATATCAAGGATGTGCCATGTCACTTTCTATCTCATATGTTGATTTCATCATTGCCAAATGTTAGTATTTGTGTGGTGCCACATGTCACTCATATTCAGTCCACTTAGCCACCCAAAAGGTCGAAAACACCTGCCATGTTTCATGATACCAAGGCACCACATCATCATGCTTTCTATTTCATAGCCACTTTTTTACGACTTGTCACTTTCCTATTGGTACACACAACTAATTGTTGTGTCATGTTCAATTAGATTCCACCTATCACTTGTATGGAGGGGGTTCCTAGACTCCACGTTTTTCACTAAATTCCTTTGATAATTAAAAATACTCAGGGAGAAAATTTTTACATTATTTTTTGTGACTAGGTAATCTTCTATTTCCCAGAGTTTGTTCCACACCGCGCCATTCAACAAGTATTCCAAGTCACAAACCTCAAGCCATACCTCTGCGACACGCTAGGAAATTATTTTCCGAAAAATGAAAAACCACTTCCCATCTCTTGGAGTCCATCAACCACAGAAAAATATAAGTTACAAATTCTATGAACCCTTTTACTAGACCTATGTAGTGCAATGACATGTCACTCTAGCTGTCAAACTATGCCATCACACTGCCACATGTCACCCAGCAAAAGGACACTTAGACACCCAAAAGTGTCAAATATGCATGCAACATTTTCTAACCACATTATGTCACATCATCATCATCATGAAATCACTTCCACGTATATGAAAACTAATCTACTATCTCATCACTATCTTCCGATCATGCTACACCATCTATCACTTTCCACGTCACCAACTGTATGGAGGAAATTCCTGTGGTCCTATTTTTTTCAGAAACTTCCTTCGTTGATTCATAAAGTTCTTGGGGATTTTATTCATGTTACTTTCCAGTCCCATGGAGTCCATATAGTGCCTTCTATATTGCAGCAAAACTTAAGAAGGTATGACTTAGATTTGACATGTTGTGGTGAATGTCAGTTGATTTTTTTTTTCCCGTCCCATGGTTCTTTAAAACAACTCCGATTTTGTGCCTCCATAAAGCTTCTTTGACCAAATCATCCATGAAAAAACATCAAACTATATTTAATATAATGGTGAAAATCCCATCCCATGCCTTCTATTAGACTGTGGAACCATGCATCAAGAAACCCTACCAAACTTTAAATGAAGTTAATTTCTGATCCCGTAGGAGTTTTTCAGAGTTCCATACACCATTGGAAAGGTCTCTCATAGGGTTATATACTTATGTACTTTGAAATAACACTTGATTTTATCCATTTTAGATAAAATTACTTCAAATATATGTCATTAGATCCTTCATCCACCAATATGCAGTCACCATAAGACTCTTCAAACACCAAAGCAACATTAGTAATGATTACTTTGACATCAATGAAAACCATAAAAATATTCAACAAGCTCCCCCTAACTTTATATTTCTTGACATCAGTGACTACTCCTTTGACATCAATGGAAACACTTTTCTCAACAATATCCCCCTTTGGCATTGATAACAACATTACCAAACATTTCAATTATCCCAACCATTGTTGTTAATTGATGGAAATGTTGCTTGTTAGCACTCCTCCTTTTTACTCATTCTCCCCCTTTGACATCAATGGAAAAGGGATTGGGTACTCTCTTTCTCACATTTTCTTTTAAGACATATTCCTTGTAAGGGGCTACTCACTTTTCCATTACTGCTGTGAATTCATTCTCCTCCTTTGACTATGAGAATAAAACAACAAATCACTCTCTATATTCCAATTCATCTTTGTACCAACAAATAACTTCAAATTCCACTACTACTGAATCTACCCATGTGACTATCTACACTCCCCTCGTGCATACTTACTATCACCTCCATTTCTTTAAGTTCAACTACTCCATTGAATCCAATGTTTGAGTTATTCTCCCCTTGTAAGTTTCACTCTCCATGGATGCTGCTACTGAACCAAAGAATACCAATTAACATAGATATACCAATTGATAACCAAATAACATGCAAATATATGCATTTTATCCCCCTACACCCTTTATATAGTTGAGATAGACTTCATCTACCAACTATTTACTTGTACTCATGATTGATAGGATTAATCATATCTGATACTTAAATGAAATAAGAGTAAATCATATAAGATGTGCAAACCTTTGATTTCCTATTTTACTTGAGAAATAAAATTTTGTGCAACTCCCCTTGAGCGTATGTACTATCCTTCTTCCTATAAATTCATTTAAAACTATTTTATATCTGCCACTTTTCATATTTCTTGAGAGAAATTCTTGTAGAATTATCTTTTGGTTTAGGTAGTTTAACACACCATACTTCTATTGTAGCTCATCTTCTTCATGTCAATTGAGATGTTAATGTATACTCCCTTTGAGACTATTATGGATTTAATTCTCTCTTTATTATGTAGTTTTGTTATATAAAAATAAATGAATTCATATCAACAACAACAAATGGGCTCATATTTACCTTAAACATTTATATGCACCACTATGTATAATTATTCTTGCTGCTTGCATATATAAGTTTTAGCTTCACTTGAATACTTACTCTTATTTTCAATGAAAATAAATGTAGGATTTACTCCCCCTGAGTATATTTTCTTCCTTCTCCCATAATTTTCTACTTGCTTTTTGCTTGAGCTGTGTTGGAATATTAATGGGGTGTATAATCCTTTTAACTTCTTGAATTTTATGATTATTTCAGCTGATATTTTCAAAGAGATCCACCAAGGAAATTAAAGAATCATATATTTTAATTTTACTTTGATGTTCCTTATGAGAAAAACCATATCTCTATTGATTTCTTGTTCTTCTTAGAACATTTCCTTGACACTGAGCATAGAAATAAAACTCATATTCATCAATTTTCTTATTTCTTTCTACATTCAATGGATGGGTTTATTATTTTGTTTGTAAATTATGTAGATGATATCTTATATTTCCATATATTCATTCTACTACTTTGTGCCCATAATTTCCACACTTGTAGAATTCAACATGCTTTAAGAGAGGAGAAAAGGAATTGAATATTCCTAACAAATTTTTCACCATATCCTCTATTGTTTCCTACAAGATCATTTCTTATGATCCTATATGCATTATTTTTTATGCTAGTCAACATACCCTAATTTATTGCATAATATATACACTCTATTGCTTTATGACCAAAGTTATTGCAAGAAAAACAATAATCATTTAACCAACTTTGATACCTAGGATTATTTTTCCTTTGAATATTTTCTCCTTGGTGGGGAAAGGATCTTTGCTGGTTCTTCACTCAATCTCTATCATTTTTCTTATTGTAGTTATGAACATTTCATTGTTGCTGCTGATATATAATATTTTATTTTACTTTTTTATGATGATTTATAGTTCAATTTCTTCACTGCTACTGGTATATACCTTTTTACTTTATCTTTGTTTCTTAGCATTGCATTCATTACTGCTATTGATGTCCACCTTTAAATATTTTGACAACTTTAGCATTAATTGTTTATTTTCCTTCTTCCTTCATGGTGCTTGACTCTCCTTAATAACCTAGTACAATCTTAATGAGGGGATATCTATGACTGCTGATAATATCATCCAAGGTCTTGTTACTATTCTCAAATTTTGATTGATTGATTTTCTTTTCCATATTATTGCTCAAGGAAACAACCTAAACTTCTAAACTATGATTTTTTTTTTTTTTTTCTTCTGTAATCTTCTTAATTTCCTATAATGCAAAGATTAGTTTTCTTATAAGATATATTTTTTCATCAAGATCTTCTTCTTCATTTATCTCATCAGGGGAACTGCCAAGTTCACACTCACGGTCTATTTCACTTTCTGACTCTAAAATATCTTCCCTAGAAATAAGAAGTATTTCTTCTTACTCATTAGTAGGGATGCACCCATTTTCTTCTTTAGATGAATATTCATGGGATATTTTCTTGTTTTCCTCATGGGGTGTTCTCTCCACTTCTTGAGTGGCATCTTTATCTACTATTGCTTTTAGTTTAGGTCCTTTTTTGTTACTATAAGTAGATGCATATCTATATCTTTCTTCAAAAAATGCATATGAAAATATAGAATGTCGATGACCTATTATTATACATATACAACGTAAAAACAACTTATTTTTATATTGCATCTCCTTAGTATCTTCTTCTTCATCTTCTGAGTGATGATTCGTAGCTTACACATTAGGAGTATGAACTTTAGTTTTCTGAGCATCTTTCTTCTAGGATGCCTAATTCTTATTCTTCTTCCTTTTCTTCTTTATCTCTAGTAGAAACATTTATGATAGTGGGATATTCTTAAAGATTTGATTTATTACTTGAGAAACATTGATATTCAATATTCACTGGTTCCTTTTGATTTTATACTTCATATATACAGTGCATCTTATCTAACATTTCTTTTGTTGTCTTACAATGTCTCACTTTATTTGAGTCTAGATATGATATTCCTTTCAAGATATCCTTCTTTTCTTCACTGTCGTATTCATTCTTCACTCGATACTCTACATACAACCTTAGATTCAGATCAAGGGGAATTAAATAAGATTCCATTCTTATCTTCCTGAGTACATTATCTTATCCATTAAAAAATGATACTCCATCTGGTGTAAGCCATTGATGGTTAGCCATGACTCCTTCAGATGTAATTTCCAATAGTGAAATTGTTCATGATGAAACTCGCTCTAATACTAATTATTGGAAACTAGGTTAATACTGAGAAGGAATAGGTGAATCAATATCATGGATAGTTTTAATAATTAATACCAAATTTAAACATTTAACCTTTTAACAACACATCATGTAAACATATCATAAGATACACACTCACACCATGAACATCATACACATATGACATATAATTTTTTCAGATGGAAACCCAAAAAAGGGGAAACCATCAATCATTTTTCTTTATTATGTAAATATTAATCCGCCACTTTTGTTTGCATCAATTTTTATGAGCATATACTCAGACGAGGCACCAAAACACAATTTTTTTTGTTGGCACCAAACAACATGAAGCACCAAATCTCTAATTTTTTTTGGCACCAACTAGTAGGAAGCACCAACTCCATGATTTAAAAGCACCCACTTGCAGGAGGCACCAACCCCCAAGTTGTTTCTCAGTCACCCATATGGAGGAAGCACCAACTCTTTGGTGTGTAGACACTTGCTTGATGAACCATGCCAATCACTTTTTACTATCATTTTCAAACTCAGATCCATAGGTTCTCTATTCATATTAACCTTGGTCCTCTCTCTCTCTATGCTTCAAATATCACTTAGCCTAATATTATACAACAAAACTCAACATATTTTTAATTTTCCTTTTGATGCAGGGGCATTAGACACTAGCCAGCAATGTAGGAGGTTTTGTCCACATGTTGTGGCTAGGAGGGTTCGAAGTCACTTGAATTGTAGCAGCTAGGTGTCAATACCTCAGCTGACTGTATTATTTAGATTAGTTAGAGTTTGTAGAAGTCGAACAGTTAGGTTCGATCCAGATGTCAGTTCAGTTGTTGGAATAAGTTGTAATTAGACCTTTGATTTTCTAAAACGGTCCTCACAGAGGAACCGAAGAGTCATATGTTTATGTATATAAATGTAATCCCTTGGATGTATTAAAAAAGAGAAAAAGAAGAGGAGGAATAGAGAGATTTATGCAATAAACTCCGTGTGTTCACAATTGTTTCTAGTTAAATGATTTCGAAGCTTGTTGCCATTGGATTGACTCGAACCTTTGTCTGTGAAGAGATTGTTTAATTGTGAAGCAATTGAATTCTGTGTATATATATATAATTACTGAGTCGAGCCATTGTATCGAATCCGCATCCCTATGTATGTTGTTTCTCTTTAATTTATTCGAACAAACCCTGTTGAATTAATACTACCCGCAGGCAAGGTCTGTGTAGAGAAATCGTGGTCATTGAATCCTGTTTAATGTTGATGAAATTCACATATAAAAAGAATTATATTTGTTTTGTCGCTAATTGAATTTCCTCACCGGGACTAAACCCTGAGTTAAAAAATGGAGAATATACGAAGGAGAACACAAAACCAATGCGAACCTTGGTTAATAACTGTACAAAAACCGCGAGTGGATTTGCAAGGCAGATTTCCCATATCGCACCGCTTTTGGGTGAATAGGCGGTATTTTCTGAACGCGAGCAATTCCATAGAACTGTCGACACGTGGTGAAGTGGACCCCTGGGAAACCACCGTTTAAACCGCGCCATCGTACGTTATAGTTAGTACCAGGATGCTGAGCGATATTGCCGAGAGCCGTTGATCTGGGAGAGAGCCATCGGACGATGGTAGCTCGCTGTAGATGCACGAAAGATAAACAAGGTGCGCGAACAATAAATGAGGTACGGTGCATGCGTTTGATTGGTCTATTGGTCGTAGAGATGGGGCCCGGAGTCAAGGTTTATTACACAGTTATTTATTCAAAACAAAGTGTTGGATTTATATAAAGCACGAAGGGTTAAACTTTGGTTATAAAGGTTCGGAGGGAAATACATATTCCGGGAGATATAATTAAACATTAGAAGTTGTGATTATATTTATTTGTCAATTTCTTTGAAATTGATAAATAAATTAAAAAGAAATAAGACCACGCGGAGTTCAAAGAATGGGGTTTGAAAGGAAATACTGACGGAGCCACGACTATAGTGACCATCTCTCCTTAGAAGGGTCCGATTTCAGTTTTGTTGCGTCATAAGTGGTATCAGAGCTGTTGTTTGAAGTTGTTTTTGCTGACATGGCAATCTAAATTGGTAGAGGTGCTGGCAGAAGGAGGCCCGTTTCCAACGCAGAGGTGTTGGGGATGTTACAGAGGGTTGAGGCCAGAATGGATGTCATAGAGCGAAGACAGACCAGAGATCCTGAAGACATCAGCGAACCTGAGATAGAAGAAGCTGAAGAAAATGTTGAGATTCCTCCTGACATGAGGCTCCTTAGAACTGTTATGGGGTCTTCAGTTAAGCCCAGAATTGAAGTGTCAAGTTATGCAGGGGGACTGAATCTAGAAGAACTAGTAGACTGGATTAATGAAATGAACAAGTGCTTCGACTATGAAGAGATAAGTGAGGATAAAAAGGTCAAGTTTGCAGTAACAAAGCTGAAGGGACATGCTGCACTTTGGTGGGATGGAGTGCAGGTAGAAAGGAGGAGAGTTGGCAAGCAACCTATCAAGAGCTGGACCAAAATGATGGCCAAATTAAAAGGTAAATTCTTGCCTAGTTATTATCAGCTGAAATTGTATAAGAAAATGCAAAACCTGAGATAGAGGTTGCTGACAGTAAAAGAATACACAGAGGAATTCTACAGAGTAAGCATAAGGGCTGGGAAATTCCAAGACACACCAGAGAAGACTGCCAGATATGTGAATGGTCTCAAGCTGGAGATCCAAGATGAGATTGGTCTCTTGTCTCCTAAGACAGTGGAAGAGGCCTATCAGATGGCCTTGAAAGCAGAGGAGAAAATCCTGAGGAAACAATCTGCCAAGAAGAGAGGTACTTTCCAGGGAAAGGGACGTCAGGGTGGTAGAGGAAAGCCTACTACACCCAGGGATGGAGCTAACAATAGCTCACCTCGGAATGCATCTACAGAGGATGATCCAAGGGGCAGAAGGGGTTCTTACAGAGGAAAAGGAAGAGGAGGTAGAGACAGAGGCAGGGGTAGAGAATTGAGGTGTTATAGATGTCAGCAAGTGGGACATAAGCACTATGAGTGTCCAGAGAATGTGGGTGCTGGTCCTAGGAATGCTGTTGTTGCCCAGGCTGGAGAAGAGGCAAAAATTGAAGAAGAAATTCTTCCACAGAGGGGAGAGTCCTTGGTGGTAAATAAGGTCCTGTTGAAGCAAGACAAAGAGGTCACTGAGCCTGCACAAAGGAAGACTTTGTTTAGGAGCATATGCAAAGTCCAAGGGAAATGCTACCAGCTAGTCATTGATAGTGGCAGCACAGGTAATCTGGTTTCCACTGAGGTAATAGAAAATTTGAAGTTGAAGACAAGGGAGCATCCAACTCCCTACAGGGTGTCCTGGCTGCACAAAGGGCACCAGCTGGTTGTAAAAGAGCAGTGTGAGATAGAGGTACAAATGGGAAAATACAAAGATAAGGTCCTGTGTGATGTAATGCCCATGGATGTGTGTCATATACTGCTGGGTAGACCTTGGCAGTTTGACAGAGTAGCAGTGCATGATGGCAAGAAGAACACTTACAAGTTCTTCAAAGATGGGGTACACCATACATTGATACCCATGGAAGAAGGAGAGCCATCCAGCAGAGTGATTGATCCAAAGACCTTGTTGTTGAGCGGGAAGGAATATCTGCAGTAGATAGAAGAAGAAGAGGTAAGCTTTGCTTTAGTTTGCAAACCTAAAGTAGTTCTTACTTCTACAAAGATTTCTGATTTGCCAGTAGAAATCCAAGAAATGTTAGATGAGTATTGTGACATTGTTGTGGATGATTTACCTGATGAGCTACCACCTGTGAGAAAGATCAGCCATCAGATAGATTTTATCCCTGGTTCAAATCTGCCAAACAAGGTAGCCTACAGAATGAATCCCAAAGAAAATGAAGAAATCAGGAGACAAGTACAGGAGTTGGCGGACAAAGGACTGATCAGAGAAAGTCTGAGTCCATGTGCAGTACCAGCAGTTTTGAGCCCAAAGAAAGATGGAGGCTGGAGGATGTGTACTGATTCCAGAGCAATTAGTAAGATCACAATCAGGTATAGATTTCCTTTACCCAGAATTGAGAATTTGATGGACTGTTTCAGTGGTGCTAAATATTTTTCAAAGATAGATTTGAAAAGTGGATACCATCAGATTAGAATAAGAGAGGGTGATGAGTGGAAAATTGCCTTTAAAACAAATGAAGGACTGTATGAATGGATGGTAATGCCTTTTGGGTTGTCAAATGCACCTAGTACTTTTATGAGACTTATGAATGAAGTATTGAAAGAATTCATTGGTAAATTTGTGATAGTATATCTGGATGATATATTAGTTTTCAGCAGAACTAAAGAAGAAAATTTAAGGCATCTTAATCATGTCTTGAAGAAGCTGCACCAAGAGAAACTGCTGATAAATTTGAAGAAATGCTCATTCATGAAGGAAGAGTTGGTGTATTTGGGGTTTGTTGTTTCTGCAGAAGGATTGAAGATGGACCCAGAAAAGGTTAAGGAAATTGTGGAGTGGCCTTCACCTAGGAATGTCTTTGAGGTAAGAAGTTTCCATGGACTTGCTAGTTTTTACAGAAAGTTTATAAGAAACTTCAGTAAGATCAATGCACCCATAATTGAGACAATAAAGAAGAGAAAACATCCATTTAAGTGGACTGCTAAAGTAGAAAGAAATTTTAAAGTGTTGAAGCAGAAGATAACTGAGAAGCCTGTTTTGATTCTGCCTGATTTTACTAAACCATTTCAAGTAAAATGTGATGCCAGTGGAGAGGCCATTGGAGCTGTGTTGAGTCAGGATGATAGGAATGTGGCATATTTCAGTGAGAAGCTGAATGACACCAGAAGAAAGTATTCCTCTTATGAGAAGGAATTCTATGCAATTTTTTAGACACTGAAGAAATGGAGACACTACTTGATGTCCAGGGAATTTGTATTATATTCTGACAATCATGCTTTGCAGTATATTGTACA